>JAEANM010003413.1:0-22438 GCA_017656035.1 Myanophis thanlyinensis
TCAATAAAATCTTATTCCTTGAACTTTGTCTTTTTGGAGTTCTGATTGCATTGCTGATGTTGTGTGGAACCCTGACAGTGTGCATTGCACATGCAAAAGCTGTATGCATGCGCAAATGATGCAGTTGCACATGCAGCGCACAAAGAGGAGCTGCACGCAACTGTGGATGGCACGTGGAAAGCACATACTTTTCGGCACTCAGCAAGTAAAAGGTTTGCCACCACTGCCCTATACCATTCCATAAAAGTGAGTGTCCAGTCTCTTCTTAAAAGCCTCCAGTGACAGAGCACCCACAACTTCTGAAACCAAGCTGGTTAATTATTTTCACTGTTTGGTAACTTTTCCTTAGTTCTAAGTTGCTTCTTTTCTTGATTAGTTGTTTCTATCCCTTGTTTCTTGTCTTGCCTTCTGGTGCTTTGGAAAATACGTTGACCAACTCTTCTTTATGGTAGCCTCTCAAATATTGGAACACTGCTATCATGTCAGCCCTAGTCATATGTTTCACTAGGCTTATGTCTTATACCTAATTCTTGCAACCATTCTTGAAATGTTTTAGTATCTAGTCCCCTGGTCATCTTTGTTGGTCTTTTGCATTCTTTCTAGAGTCTCAACATCTTTTCATAAATTTGGTGACTAAACTGGATGCAGTATTCTAAGTGTGGTCTTACTAAGGCTTTATAAAGCAGTACTAATACTTAATGTGATCTTGGTTCTATCCCTCTGTTGATGCAACCTAGAATTGCATTGGGGTTTTTTTTGGCTGCTGCTGCACACTGCTGGTTCATATTTAAGTGATTGTCCACTAAGACTCCAAGATCCGTCTTATAGTTATTCTATTGAACCAGGTTTCATCTAATCTGCATCTGCACATTTGGGTTTTTTTGTCAAAATGTAAAACCATATTTTTCTCTGCGCTGAATATAATTTTGTTAGATATTCAATGTTTTCTTAGATATTCAATGCTATTTCAATGCTTTGATTTCTTTAATGCATACAATTTACTTTTAAGTAAATGATTTTTTGGTGTGGCAACTAAGTATGTAACCACTACTAAACCAAATACCAGGTCCAAATCACGAGAATAATATATAGTACCTGAGATGATCAAAACTTTGAAAAATTTTCTCTCAAATATTTTCAACCTCTAGGTGTCACTGTTTATATACACTTATATATTTAAATTCACAGAGATTTTACTATGTTGGAATTCAACCTTGATTTAAAATGTTGCATTTGTCATACTATAGTCAGTTGAAGCCAGATATAGAAATTTAATACATAAATGGTTAATTGCTCTTCTATTAAAAACAAAATTATATTGAAAAGCAAAACCTGCTGAGCAACTGAAGAGCAAGTCTGTTGGATCTGTCCCTCTTCCTATAAACATTATTGAATATGTACATGTCTACATAGATGTAATTAATAATTCTACTCCATGGATATCAGAACAAACTGATAGTGGAAAAGCTAATAAAAGTTTTAATACTCTATTATGAATGATTTCTATCTACTTATTACTAAAGCTCTTTTGTCTGTAATCTTTCACTGTACTAACTTTAATCATGCATCATATGGCAAAACTTTTGAATCAAGCTACCTCAAATGGGCTAATTTATGGAATGTGTCCAAAATCCAGAATCCATGACTCCCATAGAATTGAAATTTGGCAAATATAATAAAACATTTTATGACATTAAAATTACCACAAAGCATTTTGTGACATAATACAAAATGTCATCAAATATGTCTGTGGTCAGCTCTGATGACTATGCTATACAATTCAGCATGGGATACTTTCAAGACAGAAACATCTTTGAACATTTTTCTGAATTTTAAACAACTTTTCAAGTACAAGTTTTGGCTTCAACAACTTTTCAAGTTTTGTTGAAGCCATTGATGAATCTGGTAAGGAAATATCTCTGAAACAATGATCCAAGGGGCCACTCTAAATTTCAATATCCCTAAAGGAAATAAAATTGATATATTGAGGAGGAGGAGGATGTTGATGGTGATGATGAAATAAATGATATAGACAGACAGACAGACAGACATGTACACCCACCCAATGCTTCTAGCTTTGGAATAAATAGGTATCCCTACTTCTATACTTCCAACAATTTTTGTTTATATGGTCTATAGAATATTACCTCAAACTCATGTGTTTTAATTATTTCTCTAATTCACATAAGGGTATACAGATGTCTCCTTTTTTTTGAAACACCACTTTTAAAAATTATTACATTTCATATTTTATTTTTCAAATATTCTCAAATTTTTATGAAAGACATAACAGACTTGCCGTAGTTGAAGACAATGCAATGACATTAGTATATAATAAACATGAAAGTATGAAATTTATTTTCAAGTGAAAAGGCTGTATAATACATATTCTATGATACCATATAAATTATAAACAATTTAAAAGGCTATGGTATATTTTATTTGTAACTTGAGTGGGTTTGGAGAGCATCTTAGGTGTAATTCTAAATGTAGTATCAACAAGGAAGCCTCAATATAGATTTCTCCTAGTCCTGTCTTCTATACAGTATAAAATAGTGTTTCTCAACCTTGGCAACTTGAAGAGATGTAGACTTCAACAGTTGGCTGGGGAATTCTGGGAATTGAAGTCCACACCTTTTCAAGTTGCCAAGATTGAGAAACACTGGACTATAAAACATGTATTTAAGATCAATGATAGCCATGTAAATTGCATTCCTAAAACATGTTAAAATATATTGTGGTTTTCTAAAATCTAAGCGTGAAATAAATTAGGCACTATTTAATTAAATTTCTTAGCCACTATTGGTTATAACCTAAATTATCTTAGTTAAGGTTCAATGTGTTGTCAAATCTACTCCAATAAAAGAAGCTCTATTTTTTTCTGAATTTTTTTTTCACTCCTTCTGGACATGCAAAAAGCCTTTTTGGGCACACAAAATTGCTAAGGGAAAATGAATCTTATCCATAAGTAATGTAACCATAATTATGTATCCATAATTAAGTCACAATGATCTTTTTTCTATTGTTTGCAAAAGCCAGTCTTTTTCTTTAACCAACCAAGGTATAAGATTGCTGGAATGCTGGGTTTGGTAGAACCTGATAACTTGATCCTCTGGAACATAATTAAGGTAGTTCCATATTTGCAAACTGAATTTTGCATACTGAGATCCTTTCAAAGTTTATTTCTGAGCCAAATGTAAAGAAAAAAATGGTCTGTAACTAATAATCCCAGTACATTTTATTGGTTTTACCCATTTATAAACCATCCTTACCCAATGTAAAGATGCATGCACATCACATCTAATTTTTTGGGCTACATGGAAACATCTCAACAGTACTGGTTTGCCTTCAACAAATGATGTGCTGTATCTACATCTCATAAACATACCATTGTTCTGAATTCTGTGTATCCCCCCCTCCCTTCACAATATGTTATTTCAGTGTTCTGTGTCCCCATTTTCCTGAAAGGCTGAGCATTTATTGGCTGTTGTTTTAGTGAAAAGGAGGGATTGCCCTTTTAGAATTCATTGTTATTTGGACTTCTGCACTTTTGTATTTCCTAAAGTATCCTATAAGTCTTTCTCCCATGTTTTAACTCTGAGTCTGATGATACTTTATACTTGAGTAGTATAAAATGATGAAATAATGTGCCTGACATGTCAAAGCTGTGAGTTATTAAATGCTTCAGTAACTTTATTTTTAAAGAATGGGCTTGAAGTAAGCCCTAAAATATTTTTCTTTCACCTGTGAGTTGCATTTGCTTGCCCATCTTATATTTAAGCAGCAGTAACTGCAGTGAATGTTGAGCAGAGAGCTGTAAATTATATGTGAATATTGAGCAGATGGCTTTGGTTGGCACCATCCAGATTTTCCATTCTGAAATTGCCTGCAGGAAAAAGACCACAAAATTAATTGCTGCTACTTGTGGTGATTCTCAAAAGTGACATTGGGGGAGGAGATTCACAACAGTATGCATTTATATATCTAGGAAGAACTATGGAAAATGGGAGAGGGTGAAATAATGTCTTAGATGCATACCATGGGGATAAAATGATGCTTTTATTTTTAGAATTTTTATTCATTTCAATAGGGTTCAAGTAGATGAACCCAATGGATTGTATTTTCTATCCTGCTTTATTCTTTGTCATCCCAATTTTAAAATGGCAATGGGGGGAAATATAAAAATTGCATTAATAAACACTTTTGTTTATGTGGAAGTCACTCTTTCAATTCTTTCTTTTCTGGCAGAACTGCTGCTAGAAATGCAGACTTAAAGCTTGATTTCATTTGTTTCTAAACACATTATGCTATAACATGGCAAACTAGTGAAAAGGCATAGTATAAAGAACATGCTGAGACTTTCTCCAGAGCAGCAGCTGGGGCCATGTATGCTGCAGTTGCTTTCTGAGACGGTTTTGTTCCATCTCTATTATCTCTCTGCACTGCTTGCTGGTTTTATGCACTGAAGGCCATATGTTCCATCTGCTCTACCCAGACATTCTGTTGGCAAGAGGAATGGAGGCATATCCAGACATCTAATTCTCATCCCAACAAAAAACCCTGTTTCACTGAAATTCTACTTCTCTTCAAGGGGGGAAAAAAAGGAACTGTTTATGCTTTTTGTTTTGAAAGCTGGGAGGCTTCTTGCAAAAAAAAAAAAAAAAGCATTTAAATGTCATAAGGAAGCAGTCCCTGATAACTGCAAAAAAGTCAGCACTGAAAAGTACAATGGTAATTTCATTTCTAGGGCCAGGTTACTTTAAGCAAATTGGTCCTGATCAGAATATGTTTCCTTTATACCATAAAAGTTTGATCTTTGTGCAATAATTAGTTAGTATTTCAAACCTTGTAACACTTTATCAAATGAAATTCCAAACAAATTTTAGGCAATTCGGGGGTGGGGGAGGGAGGGATCTATATCCCCAGACTTTCTATTTCTCTAGCCTTTCCGATGGGTTGAACGGGCAGGTTTATTAGCTAGCTGGTCCATATCAAGAATAATTGCATCACATTTGTCCCAGGTTAGAAAAACTTGGATAACAAAAAAAAAAAAAAAATGCATTTACAGATTTCAAGAAGTTCATTTTCAAATAACTCTAAAATTTTATCTACTCTGTCTCATTCTCTCTGGGGTGTGTTTCTCAGTTCACAGTCCACCATAAATTAAAATTTTTTCCACCATTTGGTTTTTCATCCAAAGACTAGAATTTATAAAATAATCTCATGCATAGTTATGAATTGTTTTTTTTATCTGCCATAAAAGATTAAACATTATTCCAACGTGCTAGAAAAATTAAATTAACCCTATCCCAACCTGTTTCCAATAAATATTACAGCATGCTTGGAAAATAATTGAAATATGAGAAAGATAACCATCATTTTTTATCAAATGAAATATGTACAAACAAAATGACTACATAGTTCAGTTGAGCTGGATACAATCTTTGGCAGCTTCACGTATAAACACTGCAGGGGAGGTCCATTGTCTTGCAGTCCATAAGATCTGCTTTTGTCACCTTATTTAGGCTGCAGAAAACCTGTGAACTTTATGGTGTTAACTTTTGCTCCATTCGGTTGACAGCAGTATATTTACAGGTAAGGTTCTTTGTTGATTGCTGTTTGACATGATCAAAGGATCCAAATGTTGAGGAAGTCATTGAACAATTACGTTGTGTGTAGCCTTTGAAGGATTTTAGACCTAGGGAGATTCTGTAATTAAAGCCAGACACAGCTGTCTTCCAAAATGCCATAAAACCTACTATCTGAAGTCTGTATACTTTAGAGGTGATCTGTTATACTGGAGACTTTGATTTAAAATGTATTCTAAAGAGTTAGTATAAGTTTTACTGGCAGTGTATTATCTTGCAAATATAAAGCATTAACGCCTAACTAAAAAAACTAATTATTTTCTAATATTTCAGTTCATTATAAATCACTATGATTTTGAACCATGTTATATATCATTAAAATTGCAAATAGGTTACATTCTGGAATGTATATGGCTACCGTAGTGGTATAGCAAGTAGAGAAGGGAATATACAGTATCATTAAAATTGCAAATAGGTTACATTCTGGAATGTATATGGCTACCGTAGTGGTATAGCAAGTAGAGAAAGGAATGACTAATTAACTAATGTATCATTAGTTGTGATGTTTCAAAGTTTCATACTACTATCCTTAACTTGTATAATTAAAAAAAATAGAACAAAAAAAACGATTTGAGTGGCAAGGAAGCAAACTACTTTATTATATCTTTGAAAGGTTGCCAATCCTCCCCTCCCCCCATTTATGTTTATTTTTCCATTTAACAAGAATAAGAGAAACTGATTTTTAATTTTAATATGTTTTAAATTTTTAATCTTTCTCTCACATTGTTGTAGATGTGGAACAGGAATTGAGGGGAAGAATAAACAGCAAGTCATACAAAAATGAATTAAAGTGTATTAACAATGTGGGCTGAATTTCTGTGGGACTAATAACTAAAAGTCAGTTTTCTGTGATATTTAGTCCCTTGTCAGATTATATATTTTTAAGTAGACAAGGAAGCAGTGAGTATCAGTGAGTTATTTTCATTTGAGTTGGTTATTGTGCTCTTCCACATCTCACATTTTGAAAGCCCAATGCACAGTTTGTGCTTTTACATCTACAGAAGTTCTAGCTTTCATTTTTTCTAATTAATAAGTTATCTGGTCAGTCAATGAAATGTAAATTGTTCCTGTCTAGGCCACTGATAACTCAATATAAAATGACCACATGCTACTTGCTACAATAGTCAATGCTGCCAAAATTTTGATTTCCTTGTACTTGTTTAATGACCTATGCAGCAATGAGAATACATACAAAGATCTCTCGTTGCCTTCCCAGAACAATCTTGTGAGATAACTTGGGCTGAGATATTGGCGTCTTGTACCGTGATCTTCCTTATCCCAGTCCACCACCAGTTCCATTTTACTACACGGTAAAAATACATGATGGCTTTCTCTTTTGCAGTCTAATATCAATGATAAATATTTATGCACCACAAAGATAGCTTTTTGGCAGTAAAACTAACATCACCCATCTTAAGAATATTTCTTTGAATTCAGTATGAATTCTTATTCCCTCCCCGATGACCAAGGTAAGTTTTTGAATTTTAAAACCCTTTTTGTAAAGTATCTCTTGGATTATATGTCAACATTTTTATAATTGTACTATGGCAGGAATGAGCAAGCTGTGCCCCCATGACTAATTTCAAAAGGTGATTACAAAGAATTCATAATTCTGGGAAAAACAAAACAAAGTCTCATTTCTGCACAGAGAATGGAGGTTCCCCATCCACGTTAGGTCTTACCCTTATCCTCCCCCAATCCTTGCTTTAAAATATTTCTGCAGTTGAAACAAATATAGTTAATTTAATTAGGAGCAACAACACCCACTCATATCACTTATTCCAATCTGTCCAACTGCGCATTGGGCTCATTCCTTAGACTAAACCATAATATGATTTGTTTAAACTTAGGATACTGTGGAAACTCAACCCATTGATTCAAATTCAAATCAAATTCAAATTTTATTTGTCACATACACAGTCATACACAGTATGCTATGTAGTGAAATACTTATGCAACCGTTTGATGTGGACACCAAAGTATCTGAAGTTGTCCACTCCCTCTACTGGGCTCCCATTGATGACAGGGGTCTGGTAGTTCCTCTCCTGTTTTGTACTGAAGTTCGCTATCAACTCCATTGTTGACATTGAGGGGGAGGTTGTTCCTCTGACACCAGTTCTGCAGGTTTTCAATCTCTTCCAGATAGGCCATCTCATTGTTTCCAGAGATCAGGTAGTGGCCATGCAATCATATGTGTACAGGGAGTACAGCAGGGGGCTCAGAACACAACCTTGGGGTGCTCCAGTGCTGAGGGTGAATGAGGCTGAGACATATCCACCATCCTTACAGCCTGTGGTCTTCCAGTCAGGAAATTGGAGATCCATCGGCATAGAGGTCACTAAGTTTCAGGTGCTCCAGCTTGGCAATGAGTGTGGAGGGAATTATGATGTTAAATGCTGAGCTGTAGTTGATGAAGAGAATTTTAACATAGTTACCCTTCCCAGTGTCCAAGTGAGTGAGTGAGTGAAGTGTGGAGGAGATGGGAAATGGTGTCGTCGGCTATGATGATACGTGAACTGTAGGGGATCAAGTGTGTCCGGTAACGAGGAGATGATGAGTTCTCTGACCAGTCGCTCAAAGCACTTCATCACTATTGAGGTTAGGGCTACTAGGTGATAGTTGTTGAGGGAGGTGGGGTGAGGTTTCTTGGGAACAGGAACAATGATGGACTCTTTGAAGCATGTGGGGATTACTGATTGAAGTAAGGAGAGGTTGAATGTCTCTGTGAATACAGGTATAATTGATCTGCACAGGATCTGAGGATATGACCTGAGATGCCATCTGGACCTATTGGACCTATGATCTATTTGTTGTGAAATTTATTTTAGGCTATGGTTTCAACCAATACAGGCTGTCCTAGACTTATGAGCATAATTGAGCCCAAAATTTATGTTGCTAAATGAGACAGTTGTTAAATGAGTTTTGCCCCATTTTACGACTTTGCTTTCCACAGTTGTTAAGTGAATCATTGCAGTTGTTAATAGCCCAGTTGTTAAGTGAATCTGACTTTGTCAGAAGGTCACAGAAGGGGATCATATGACCCTATGACACTGCAACCATCATAAATATGGACCAGTTGTCAAACATCCAGACCGTGGTCACATGACCACGAGGATGCTGCATTAGTCATCGGTATGAAAAACTGCTGTAAGTTACTTTTTTCAGTGACGTAACTTTGAACAGTCACTAAACGAACTGCTGTAAATTGAGAACTACCTATAATTACAATACATATCTCATACATTGAATTTTTTGGGAATATGTTTACCTAGAGCAAATTCTGCCGGAATAATCTGTGGAGTTTTAATTAGCACAAGGATTAGCTACTGAATAATCTCTGCAGCTAAACCATGGGGAGAAATGTTATTTTCTTGTGGCTGCCAAATCTCTACATAGCAAAAT
Organism: Myanophis thanlyinensis; assembly: GCA_017656035.1. NCBI lineage: Eukaryota > Metazoa > Chordata > Lepidosauria > Squamata > Homalopsidae > Myanophis > Myanophis thanlyinensis. The sequence continues at coordinate 9,051 of JAEANM010003413.1, forward strand.
TACTTTGGAAATAGAATGAAACAATTACTCTGGATTTAGTATGAATGAAAGTATGAATGAATGCTTAGGAAGAAATCTGAAACAAAGGTATTTAGAATATTTGTATGAGTACTGCTTATCCATGATGTTTCTTGAACCTATTTATATTTATATACTACCATAACAAAAGTTTGCATGACCCATCTGTACACGTGTAGAGTGGCCATATGCAAAAAGGAAAGGCATCATCAAAAGAAGAGGACAAGGCGTGACACTTACAAGGACTCACAGATTTATATATTTAGAAATAATTATTTTAATTGATATAATAGTAAAGAGGTTCTGCATAACCTGTTCAAATGCACAATGAGTCTATGACGTATATAAAACTCTTGACTTTGCCTTCTTACAGTTTCCAACTGAATTTTGATAGACAAACCTTCAAACAAATAATTGATCTTTGTAAATTAGACAATATGGCTTCCTGAATTTGAGAATCAAGAACTGAATCTTTTCTATTGCAATCAACACCACGTTAAAATATGTTAATAGGAAGGGCAGCTTGTCTGGTCCCTATTCAGTAGATTGGAATAATGATAAGCTTTACACAGGTAACAAGCAATTCTCTCCTCAACAGATGAGAAATCAAAAAGCATCAGCGATCCTAGAATGATAATCCTAGGAGGCCCTTTTCACCAAAGGATTAATTTCGTCAACTTCCTTTAGCAATGCCTTAAATCACAAGTCTGCTTTTAGGCATGTTCACAGATTTCATGACTTTTGTCCACTCATATGTTTAAACAAGGTGAGTACAAAAAAATATCGATCAGTCAGTCTTGAAACGAGTCTGTGCCATGTAAGCAAACACTTGCAAGCAATAATTGAATTTACCATCATGTGGATGCCCAAATAGACCTTAAACAATCAATGAAGAGAAAGGGTTAGTTGGTCATTTCCAATCCTTAGTGGATAACCACCCTTTTACACTTTTGTCCCTGCTGGCCAGTTAAAAATTAAATGAACTCACTTTGACAATATCATCTGTACACACCGAGAACCATTGTGATGTAAGGGTTAAAGTGTGGAACTGGATTGTGGAAGACCCAAATTCTAGTTCATCCTCAACCACCAAAACTTGGTGACTTTGGCTACTTACTGACCCTCTGCCTAACATACCTCACAGGATTGTTGTGGGAAAAATAGGAGGCACTAGGTATGCTGCCTTGAACTCCTTTTTCAAAAGGTGGGACATAAAGCAAATAAATATATTTCCCCCCTCTATTGACGTTGTAAACTTAAGTATCAGTAACCTTCCTGTGAAATCTTTTTACCAGGATCAAAATTATTCTCAAGAAACTTTACTGAGGTTAAAGCTAATTACTCTAGGGATCTCCAATCTATCTCTTACTTATTGCAGTGATAGGGTAGGGGAATGTATATTGGTTTACAATCAAATACATTTAAAACCAAATGAAATGTAAAGTACTGAAAATCCTTGGCAAATCTAGCACTATACCAATATAATAAATAACTGCCCAATAGATTGCTACAAAATTTTTGTTCCTTAGCAAACAACAAAGTAATTACAAAGCATAATAAGACTACAAAGCAATCACTAGAGGAGGAAGGAGGAAGTTGGTGGGAAAAGGAGAAAAAGGATGAATACTCCTTGTATAACTGCTGGAAATCACATTCCCCCCACCCCTTGGAGTGTTCCTCTTCCTGCCTTTATCAAGGAAGTGTCAAAGCTGACACCTTTGCAATAAAGAAGTGAAAGTTTTTGAAAACCTTGTAACACCTAATCAAGGGATGTAAACTTTCTGTAAACCTAATTTGTGGATTAAAGTATCTCTAACATTTCTCAAATGTCTTTTTTTGTCATTTTAATTATAAATTAGCCTGTTGAAAAAGAAAAGGATGAAATGGTCCCCAATCTACTTTTCTGAAAGGGAGAATAACTTTACATTCTTATCTTCTATTTTAATTCTAGGGCCTAACTAGTAAACAATGCAATAGAATTGCACTTTATGTCTTTACTATATTACTCACAATATATCCTTTTAAAAAATCCATCAATATTTCTCAAATTCTGAAATCAAACCTGCCTTCAGTTTGAAGCACAACTTCTAATTCTTTGCTTCTGTATCTCTGTCCATTTCTCGCTCACACTGTTTGTATGTGTGTGTGTCCGTTAGAATTTGTTAACCTGAACAGAACAGGAGAACTGCAGCAACAATCACTGCAACTCCCTTTCCATGTACTGGGGAAGAGGATCACCAGCATTGTAACTGGTTAAACTAGTCAACTTACCGTAAACTGAGGCTGCACATTATGTTCCTACCCTTTTATTAGTCATTAACAACTGGGTACAGTACTTGCTCTAAAATTGCTATTACTTCTTCACTTCTAAGAGCTTAAGAGTCTTGAAGAATGGATAATTATCACCCTTTATTTCAGACTGTCCCTCGCCCTTGAGTCCCACCTGCTGGATGTTTTCCATCGATTGATTCTACCTTGCACATGACAGCAAATTATATGTACCCCCAATATAACTGATTCAAGACTATTACCATTGATGTCATCTTGAAGCCATTCTATCCATGACAGGAGAGGGTGAGTTCCAGGAGTTTATTTTTTTATATTTAATTTTTATTAAATATTTTTAAGGGAAGAATATGAATATAAAGTAAAGGTTCTTGCACTTTTAGTTTCTCTTTGATTTCTTTGATTTCCTTTCCTTATTTTATAGTACTTTGTAGTTCCTGAAGTTAATGGTTGGCTTATATTGATAGCTTCTTCATACATACAAAAATACTTTTTGCACATGAAATATGTGCGAGAACTTTTTCTCCATAAAGTAATTCGATAATGAAGATTTAGTAGATCTCACACAAAACCACAGTGCAAAATATGACAGGGGCAGGATTTTACCATTATCTGCTCTACCCTATGAAACAGAAGTCAACTTATCTATTAAAAGAGGTTCTGAAACTAGTGATGCTGACATAAAGTGAACTTGATTTTATTTCACATAAAGTATACGTGAACTTGATTTTATTTTTGCCTTTTCACTGTACCTCCATAATCACAAGATTCACTGGTGAGGATAGCTACATTTTAAGTAGCTAAAATCCTCCATCCCCAATTCTGTTTTGGTGTGGCCAAATTGTCATGTATGTTTTCCCACCTCTGGCTGTAGTAGCCTCCTGTGTGGCAACACTTCCTTTCCAAGGGAGATGGACAAAAGTCCAGTTCAAAAGAAAAACACATAGCAGGGTAAGAACAGACATCCTCTTGCAAGACATGTCTGTTCAGGTTTGTTCCAAAGTTACTATCTCAACACATTGCACTGTTGTATTGTGTTTTTCACAAATATACACAAGCCCAACTAAACATTAGTGCTCACATCCTTTCAAAATGCTAACTTTTCTGAGCCACCTCTTTGTAAAAGTCTAATGATATTCACTTACCTTATCCATACTCACTGAATAAGTGTCATATTGACAGACCCCTCCTCATTTACCCATTCAAAAATATTAAGAGGTTTGTAAAAGATAATTTAGTAACATTTCAGTCTTAAATATTTACAGATCTATAATCTTTAAGACACAAAGTTCCTCTTTCCTTGACATGCGCCGAGATTTTTAAAATGAGGGACACAGGACCTAGGACGCTGAAAGTTTCTTCTCCATGGATGGAATAATTTTAAGAAGCCATTATCAACAGACACATTCCTCAAGTATTATATATTTATTTGAAAACAGAAGTTCTAAATGAATGAGATCATCCTAATGCTTTCATCAATGAATGCAGCTCATTATGTGCAGTGTAGCTCAAGAATGCACCTGAATTACTTTAAAAGCTTCCAAATCATCCTCTTCCGGAACAGCTTGATAATGTATGTGTTTACATATGACTATTACATTCTTCATTCCAGATGGAAGATTACAAAACACCTTTTATTGCAATTTTATTATTTATGAACGTTTAGATTCTGAGAAGTATTCTATTCTGGTCTGTCTGCATGTGTATCAAAATATTTTCTCAGCTCTTAAGTTTGAGAACATCTTTTCCCTCTCAAAATTGAAGAGCACGGCGCTATCAAAAAGATTCTAAATAAACTGTAGCTTGTTATGTTGACCATATAGCAGTTCATCGTTGCTAAAACAATGTCATTTTGACAGACATTTGGCATTTCCCATGGAAAAGGGACTCTATAGCTCCTCATTACAATATATACTCATGGTGTACAATACAAAGGAAGAAACCAAGGGTATAACACCACTTTTATTTCAGTACTTTTAAATGCAAACAACCTTAACACTGGAGACATACTATGTTTAGTGGAATTTAATCACATTACTGATTGTAGACTAGTTCACTTGCTCCAAATAATCATACTGTATCATCAGTAGATCATCATCATTTTAGCCATTGTCCATCCACTGCAGGATGAAGGCCACTTCCGCATGTTTCCAACCAATATGGTCCTGAGCTTCCTTTTGAAAGTTGGGTCCACAATGCTTGCTGATGTCATCAATCCATATATGGTGTTATTTCGACTCTTGATACTGTTGCTTGATTTACACAAGAAAATCTTCCCCTATCTACTCTAGAAGCAGAAAGGCCTTTCCAAGGAAGCTCATTCCTTCTTGGGGAGGCAAAAGGAGAGTGAATGTTGAGAAATAAGCATACTCACAGAAAAACAATTCTTAGGCCAGGCTTTGAATTAAGACCATTCACATCAGATGGCCTAAAAGGCAGTTCATAAAGCACACACCTTCCAGTCAATGTTATTTCCGCTTTTTATTGTTCCACATAGTTAACAAAAAGAACTATTACACAGACAGCCCACAGCTTATAAATTTATCCCTCCCTTTTCCTAAATTGGGCCACTTTAATAGGTTAGCAATTTCTGCAATCTGGTGCCCTCAAAACAATGGATCTCAACTGTCTTTGCTGGATGTACTGGCCGAGGATAAAGGAAACAGAATATCAGGTTGAGAAGACTGCCATAGATATCTATGATATAAAGGCTTCCTGGAAAAATAACAGTAAGAGTACTAACACTTCTTTTTTTTTTTCAAAGACAAGCTTCATGAAGAAGGATGCAGTGGAAGATCTTTTTTTATTTTAAAAAAGTTGTGGTTGTAAACTTTCTGAACGATTGTGTCATTAACTGATTTCCATTCAACCAGGTTTCACTTGTCTAAACTGTCAAGAGTTATTAGTTTTTAAATTGGTTTCTATGCAACTTTACTTAGGCTTAAGCAATACTCAACAGTTATCCTTGTTTCTAAATGAGCATGCTTGGATAGCTTGAAAATCTGCCAGGATATATTTTCAAAAAATGAATCTAGAAGATGCAGAACAAATCTGAGGAATTTAGTGTGCTGAAATCAAGATCAGCCCAAGAACAAATGAAAACGTTCCAGCTTCTCTGGACTTGAACAGACAAGTTCAGTACAAGAATTAAGTGCTTAATTACCAATGTTTGCACTCAAGGATACATATTTGTTAATCACTAACATGTAACTAAATATCCACAGCAGAAATGTTGTGCCTTAAAATACAAGCAATCAGTTAAGTTTTATTTTAAAAAAGATTAAAATAAAAATGTGACAAGTGAATATACATATCACAGTAAAATTCATATTCATTTTATGCTAGATGTGCGCGAAACACATTTCTAGAAGGCACCCTGCCACCAATTTTTTAAAAGTCTACTTAATTCAATCCTGGTTTCCAATTTCCTTTTCCTTCACTGAAGGAGAAATCCTAGAATACTAAACTCATCAAGAAACTAGCTGTACCAATCCCTTTCAGGGATTCTCCTTGGCTTTATTTCTTTTTTAAAAATCTATCATTAAAATATATGAAACTCTGCATTAATGCTTTACTTCATACCTTTAATTGGATTAAACCAACAACTTCTCAAATCCATAAGGGCTTTTTCTTAACCCATACTACACGGTATTGGAGGCATTTACTACATTCCTCACAACAAAAAACTAAGTTGCAAAAACAGTGCTGTGCATCAACAAAAGAGCTCTTTTGCATACACTTCCAAATTTTTTAACTCCACACCCTTAGTAATAATAAAAAAAGACGTACACATTTCAGTTCTCATACTCACAGATGAAATGTTAATTACTTAGCAATTCAATCTGTCAGGATTTGACAATGAAAAAGTGTCAGCATACAATACAGTGAAAAAGTCCTGCATACAATAATTTTATGACATAAATGCACTATCTGAAATCCTCACCGTCTATATTCCAACGGCTAGAAGAACACAGTGCTCAAGTATTCTCCCTATTAGGTAGATCTGCGTTGGTTCTTGTGTAGTTTATTACCATGGTCTCCACAAAGATTTGGAAAGGCTGGAGGAAGGCACATTTTGACTCCTAGACCTGTCCAGTCCATCCAAAGAGATCTGGCTTTGCTCTGCCTCTGTGTCTTCCAAATCTGAGCAAATCTCTTCACTGGAGGAAGGTGAAGGAAGAGGTGATGTGAGACTGGACAGTCTTAAAGTTCCATGTGAACCTCCAGGCATTTGAGAAGGCCCATCTCCACTTGGACACTGGCTGATGGAGGGATCCGATAAGACATCCACAATCAGGTCTTGAAAACTGCCTTCGTTCAGGGGCATCGACTCCAAAAGGTGATTCAAGAGCTCTGCTGCAATGGTAGAATCAATCCCAGGACAATTGGAGACAAATGTATGAACTTCATGCATGCATTGAATATATCCAGCTGCAAAGCGTTCACTGGCCTCTCGCTGCATTTTGTTGCCATCTAAGATGCAGGTAAACAAGGAAACAAATACAACCGAATCACAAATCACCTCTTTCTAGTTCTTCCATCAATAATGTATTTGAATCTATTCCCCCATCTGTCTTCTTATAATATCAACCAGATGTTTAAACTGTATTGCACAGTCATGTCTGTGAAAAACCCTGTTAAACTAATATTAAGATCTTGAATGGAAGGATAGTCAGAATTCATTTCAAAATTTGTTGGAAAAGCCACGTTATTTCCAAGAGGGAATGTCTAACTGAACAAGTTCCACTTTCGGAAGACAGGTTAAAGCCTTTCAGTTTGTGTGCATAAAACTCTTTAAAAATATTTTTATGACATTTTTAAAATTTTCACTTTTATGAAGCCGCAAGGCTGCAAGAGACTCAGGTATCCAGCTAATTAAGATTGTGAAAAATAACTGGGTATCACCTAAAAGATATAGATATAACATAAAAGATACAGGCATCGGGAAAGGAATCAATGAAGAGTAAGGAGTGGAATAAAACAGGTCAAGGAGGAGGATCTTTGTAACCTGTTCAAAATACCAATGTCAACTAGGACCTAATCCAGTTGTAAGAAAGGAATAATGTATACTGTCCAATTGAAGGAAAGAACCAAAAAATCAGAGATACGACTGTCTTTCCCAGAGATTAATTACAATTAATCCAATTATGAACTACATGGAAGCAGCAGCCTATAATTCTGGCAGGAATTAGTCTTTTGGAATTGTTACCCCTTGTGAGGAAAAGCCAAGCAGGAGTGTCTCTTGCGGGAGTTCACTCGCCAATCTACGAGAGGATCCCTTTTAATGAAGCCGCCCACCCACCCACTCCCACCCCCGGGGATGAGGCGCAGGGACGACGGGGGCAGCCGACACTCACCTAACGACCTGCTCTGCAGAATTCTCTGCACTCGCTTCACCGTCAGCTCCAGCACCTCGGCATTCTCCATCTTCGTCTGGAGCTAGAAGGAAGCAAAACGCACAGCGGAACACAAGATGGTCAGCCCCAGCCTTCTTCTTCTCCTCCCTCCCCCCCCACCCCCCTTCCGCCGCCGCCACCACCCCGGGTCCCTGTGGAGACCCCCACCCCTAAATCTTCGCCGGGGCCAAGTCACCTCGGTTTCCGACAAGATCAGACGCAGCTCTTGCAGGCTTTCGTTGATTCGCGCTCGCCGCTTCTTCTCCACCAGCGGCTTTCTTGCCTGGCCAAGGCCGGGAGGAAGCAAAAGGAAAGGGCGTAACTAGCAACGGCTCCACGCGCGTGTGAATATGCATGCGAGTCAGCTTGAGTTTCAGCGACCCGGATCGCCACCCCAACCCCCCGTTGGCATCTCTTGCCCTGGCTCCCAGGCGCCTCACCTTCCTATCTCCTCTGGCCTGCGCGGAATCTTCCTCGTCCCGGCTCGATCGGGGTTTTTTGGAGCGAAAGGAAGGAGCCATGGTGGTACAGGGCAAACGCAGCGAAAGCGAAGGACAACCAGACAGGCCGGTGGGTTAAGGGGGAGGAGAGGGAAGGAGAAGAGGCGGCTCCTAGCAGCAGCCGAGCGGGCGGGCGCCCCCACCAAAACAACAACAACAAAAAAAAAAACTACAAGCAACAATCCCCAACTCCACAAGCCCACTCGGCGCCCCCTCCCGGAGCCTCCCGCCCCAGCCTTATTTATAGGATCTGATTTGCATGTCAATGAGCCTATTGGACGCCGAGCACAGAGAGGAAGCTCAAATGTGGACCCGAACCACCAATAACAAGCGGGCGCTTTGTCTCTCTTCGGAGGCCGCCGAAGCGGCGGCTTCCCCGGGCCTCTCAAGAGAAGCGGCGAGGACGGGAGGAGATCGGACCAATGGACGTGAAGTCCCGTCCTACGTGCGTGCATGGGGGCGGGGGCGGGATCGGTTGTTCGGAGCGTTTTGTGCTGTTACGGGTTTTTTTTTTGTTTTTTGTTTTACTCCTCGCTGCCGTTGGCGTGTTTTTTTGCGGAGCCTTACAGTCTCGTCAGTTATAAAGAAGGATGTGCTCGGTCTTTCCAATAAAGCTCTTTACTAGGTTGGCTAGAAAGTTTTCATTCCAGAATCTGGCCAGGATTAAAACTGCATATTAGGGAAAGATATCTAAGAAATGCCTATAATTTGTGCGCAGGCATTGAGATTTGGGGAATTGTATTTGTGTAACAAAGAAATGTTGACGGGTCTATACAGTGGAAGCTGCCGTCTCATATCAGCCATTTTATATTTAATATTGTGCTGATTTACATCTAAACTGGAAAACCTCGATCAGTTGAACTAAGAAAGGTTTCAGTTTTCCTTAAGTTTTCCCTTTTTCTGCCAAACTGTAAACCTGAGAAAAGTGACTGCTGTCACAGAACTTGATAAAAGTGGCTGCCTGCAGTTAACATCTGGAGTGGAAGGATGTGTGGGCAGCAACAATACTGAAAAACAATGGAAGCAATTTTATGGAATGACACCAGCATAAAGTACTTTATGCTGCTACATTACTAGCAGTTCTGCAGAGGCTCACTGTCCATACAACTGCTCACTGCTTATTTCTCCATACAGGCAGTCTTCGACTTACAACAGTTTGCTTAGTGACCGTTAGAAGTTACAACAGCACTGAAAAAAGTGACTTATGACCATTTTCCACACTTCTGATTTTTGCACATGATTTACATTTGAATGTTTCACAACTGACATATTTATGATGGATTAGTGTCCTGACTGTGTGATCATCTTTTGCAAACTTCTAAGAAGCAAAGTCAATGGGTAAACCAGATTCACTTAACCATGTTACTAATTTAACAACCTCAGGATTCATTTAACAAATGTAGCAAAAAAAAAAGGTCATAAAATTTCTCACATACATTTTGGGCTCAGTTGTCTTGAGGACTGCATGTATATTGTTGATGATGTAATGCAACATGGAGCACTTCTTTTTTGCATCATAGCACAGCTGAAAAAAATAACCAGGTAACTCAGTGAATACAAGCTGTCATTTATATTCTATCAACAGACTCTATAGGGAAAAATGCTATAATGTTTGCATAATGCATGACAACTGAGGAACAACCAAAAACTAACCAGGGCAACATGTTTCCAAAATTGTACCTCCTGCTAGTGTTTGCCAGAAATTAGTACAGAAAGTTGTACAGCTTTTATATGGGAACTAATTCTCAGTCATAATAATTAGAAAGAGTAGCACCTTTCCCAATTAACGTATTTTATTAAAAGACATAAGCTTTCATCAAATGCACAAAGAAGCTGGACTGGTGTATAATTTAAATTGGGATGACATGAGGGAATTGAAGGCATATGAAAATAACAAATCCAGTAGTGGGATTCAAATAATTCAAATAATAACCAGTTCACCCAAGGTCAGGTTGGCTTCACGAGAGGCGTGGCCCATCCTCATCCTCCAGCTATGCTGCACATGTGAGATGAGCTTCCTGCTATGGCCAACCTGACCCTGGGCGAACTGGATTGACCAACCACCGCCACCACCCCACTGTCAAAGTGGATCCTGAGCACTGTGCTACAATCGAGAAATAGGGAAATGGAGCGGCTGGTGCAAGGGAAGGAGATCACTTTCCTCTTTCTTCTCCCTGTGCCTCCTTCCTTTATGCCGGTCATTCCATTTCCCACTTCTCCATTGCAGTTTCAGTGCTAGCCCCATCCACCTCCAGCCAGATGCCCTCGCTTTCCCCAAGCATTTCTTTTCTAACCTGGTTTCCGGTTCCGTCACGTGTCTCCATCGCATTTCCTCACTGTTGTGTGCAGGGAAACAAGTTTGTGGGACTAAAAAAAAAAAGTTCAATCAATTCCAATTTCACGAGATCTTTTTTTTGTGAGAAGTTGGAATTGATTGATTGAACTTTTTATTTTTTTTAGTCCCACAAACTTTTGTTTCCCTGTACACGATGGCAAGAAACATGACAGAGAAATGTGCGAAGTTGGAAATCAGGTTAGCAAAGAAATGCTTGGGAGAAACGAGGGCATCTGGGCGCCAGGTGCTGAAATGGGCCCGTTTCTCTCCAGTAGCTGTCCAGGCCTGCCAGAAGAAAGTCCAGGATCTACCAGCATTTATATGTGGCAGCATTCCAGCTCTGGATGGGAAGGGGTAGCCAGCATAGACACTGCAGGCAGGAAGCTCACTCGCTTCAAGACCCTCCCCAACCCTGTGGTACTCCACTGGCGCTTTGGTCCTGGGCTGCTGCCTTATGTGCAGGCCCTGCCCTGTCCCTGACTTTGGGGAGGGTTTTTTTCCCTGGCTGGAAGGAAGTTGAATAAAAACCTGACGTGTTCTGTAAAATACAGATTTTCTGGAACACGTCTAACCAGTTCACCGAACTCAACAAAAAATTAGGTATCAGTTCTGCCAAATTGGTGTGAACCGGCTGAATCTCACCACTGATCAAATCTATCCTATATATAGGCAGACAGTATGCCATAGTAGCATTTGTTCCAATCCGCTTGAGAGAGATGCTCAATTGAGGAAATTAAACCAGACATTCAGGAGATTGAGTTAACCGTCCATTGAAATCTATTGACTAATCAATAGAGTCAAATCAATTTCCAGGAGACATTATTTTAAAGACCAAGCAAACAGAACTATAAAACACCACTGGTTGTTAATAATAACTTACATCTTAAAACACTCAAGTGCATTATTAATGTGCCAGAGCTCCTAACGGACAATGATGCCATACTTTTTTAGATAGTGAGGGTCATGCTCATATTTATATACAGAGTACAATCCAATTTGTGGTAGATTCTCACAAGCAATGAAGAACAATAAGACAATCATATATCATAGGTATCAGGCCCTGTAAAAAACTCAGATGTCTATTTTGGCCCCACATTTGCACCAACAACATTATCACAGGCCCCAACAAGTACAAATACAAGATTAGAGGGACCTTCATGTGCTCTTCCTCCAATATGATAAATGACATTATCTGCCAGCAGCACCCCTCTGGATTTGACATAGGATAAACGGCACATTTTGTGCAAAATAATTATTGGGAGACAAATTTGGCATCAGGACTGAAAACAAGGACAAAGTAGAAACAGAGCATTTCAACCTCGTTGGACATTACAGCAGATCTTAAAGTGACTGTTTTGGAAAAATGGGACTGTAACTTCATCACTCATTATTGAGTGAGAAGTATCTGAATTCGTATACATCAAAAGGTTTCAGGCAATCTTAGAAAGTCTGAAGGAGCCTATTCCCCCTTCAACACTTTATCCTGTGCTCCAGAATGGAAAGATCTAAGCTAAATTTCCATTCCACAATGGAAAAATCTAAGCTAAATCATAAGAATGATTGTTCCCTGTTGCCAAGCAGCAATAAACCATTTCCCGAAAACAACAGGATCCATTATGTCATGAATTCTAATACAATCACAGAGATATTGTGACTTAGCCCAGAGGTAGCATGTCTGCTTGACAAACTGTATGACAAAATGATGTACAGATACAACTTTAGCCATCATATTTCCATTCACACATTCAAACTAATAAAAAGGGGTCTTGTACCATGCCTTTTGTCATCATTGAATTGCTTATTCTTCACTTATACTTTCTAAATATAAATGAGTTGCATTATTGTTCTACACATTTAACTATCTCTTACAGCTTTTCCCAGTTCGGTGCCTTCCAGAGTGCTGGGTCTACAATCACCAAATTAAAAAAAAAAAAAAAGAACTTAGTCCAGCAGAAAGCAAATCAAGCTAAAACTGCTTTTGTTTTTAAAACAAAAATGTATCAGAATGTCACATAAATACAATTACATGACCATAGGAACTAGGAAATTTGGGAGGTCTGCATTATTCAGTTTGATAATATTTGAGAATATACAGTACCTGTTTATCTTTCTTAAGTAGAAAGGAGAAAACCCTAATAGTTACACTAATATGATTGACAATGATTTGGTTTCGGCAGAAAGGTTCAAAAAAGTAAAGGTGGTGGCCATAACTGTATGGTCAAAGCCCTGCGCTCTACCTGTGTCACTTTCACAATGTACATTTTAAAAGGCTTTATTTTCTATTGCAGAGTCACCTTCTTGATTTTGACCTATCCCTGTGGATCATTGGTGATGGAATGGAATCCATCCTCAGATGCTAAAAGATCTCAGCCCATTAGGAGGACAGGTAATTTTTGCCAATGATTAAATATGGACAGACCCTACATGAACAGAATTTTTCTTAAAAAGGTAAATGTAATGGTTTGTGGAAATAGGGGATGATCTTTGGAGACAGGACAAAGCCACCAACTAGGCAATGATCAAAAAAGAGACCTGAGCCCACAGAAGGGGTGCACAAATATCTCAAAAGGAAGCCTACTTAATTTCTTGGACTGTAAAGGTGGTGAGAAGAGATGTACTTTTCAGACTTCCAAATTCTGCTGGTATAATCTTATAATAAAAATAAAAGAAGTATATTTGGATATGTTTCATTTTTGGACTACCTCAAAAGTCTGACAAGATCATATAATTTAATTTAATTTTAATTTTATTAAATTTCTATACCGCCCCTCTCCCAAAGGACTCGGGGCGGTGAACAGCTGATAAAACAGTACAATAATACAAAATTAAGATCACTTTAAAATTAATTAAATT
>JAEANM010003414.1:0-22437 GCA_017656035.1 Myanophis thanlyinensis
TGGGGTCCTTTGCTATCTTCTTAGCTTTGGTCCGGCAACGTTTGTTGTAGATGGAGTGCAGCTCGGGGAGTTTGGTGAGGATCCCACTTCCAAAGTGCAGCAAAAGGCAGGAAATCTTTTTAAAATGAACATGAGTCATAGTGGAGCCTTCCTTTCTTCACATGATCTACCCACACAATCTTTGTGATTGACTGGTAGATTGTGATTGGGCACCCCTGGTCTATAACATTTTGAGTCATTGCCTATTTCCCTTTCCCTTAAGTCCTAAGGCTTAGGAGATACATTGGTGATGTTTTGCTTTTTCTTTCTCTGCCCTTGGATTTGGCTCATTTTCAGATATGTTTAAAAATTTCCAGATTTAATCTCATGTTTTCTAGATAGAGTTCCAATCCTCTTCATTGTCCCTGCCCTGCCCGGCCCTGCCCTGCCTTGCCTTGCCTTGCCTTGCCTATCATTGGTTTTGGAAGAATGACAAAATAGAGAAAGCATTTGGAACATGGAACTCTTTCCAATACTTTGCAATAAAACCATTATGGGTCACATGACCAAAATGATGGAGAGAGGGAAGATTGAGAATGCAGTAGTCATATACATTCTAAGCCAGGGGTGGGCAAACTTTTTGACTCAAGGGCCACAATGGTTTCTAAAATTTGACAGAGGGGCCGGGCCAGAATAGAATGCGATGCAATGGTACCATTTCATGAACCCAAAGTAAGAATGAGATCCGTCAGTCTTCCGGCTAGAATGAAAGGCCTTTGCATCCGGGAAGGGCGGGCATGATAAGCGCTGCCACGTAAATGGAATAAGGTGGTTGAGGAAGGTGGGGTGGTTCCAACCAGTGGAATATTCTGGATAAATCTGCTTTGTGGACTATGTTCAGTAAGCTACTGCTAATGTGATCAACGAGTATTTTACCATCTGAGTTAATAATTTACTTCAGAGCACATAATGCTTAGTTTTTCTTTGGGCTGGTTCCTGCTAGTAACTAGTTCGGTGGGCTGGATTAAACAGCCCAATGGGCCAGATGTGGCCTGCGGGCCATAGTTTGCCCATGTTTGTTCTAAGCCATTTCATAACTGGCTTTACTTCAGCTATTTTTGGGAGACTTTTTTCTGGTTTTTTTTTTTTTGGGGGGGGGGGTCCACATCTGGGTTAGTTTAACTTTTTCTTTCTCTTTTAAGCTTTCCTTTCCATACCAAATTTCATCCTGTTTTATCCTGCCAAGGAACAGAGTCTCAGCTCCTGTGGCATAATTTATTTCAACATTCCTTTGCACTGGGGAAAAAAATAAAGTGGTTTAGACTCTTTTTTTAATGCATGCATAATTAATAGCTTATGAAGTTATTCTGCAGTTGTACTGAGTTCAGAAAGACTGATTCTCAGTAATTAGTTCATATAGTTTAAATAAGCAAAAAGCAAATAGGTTTTCTTGCAATAAATCACTCAAATCAGTACACCTAGTTTGATAATTTCTTCCAATTATCTAAGTCCTTTAATTAATATATTAGGATCGGTCTATTCCTAGACTATATAAAATATATGGATCTCTTATTTTGAGATTGTTTTAGAAACAAAATATGCAGCTACTATAGTTTAAAAATTCTTGCATGTACTTAAAAGCCCCTCCCCCGTTTTTCATTGTCATAAGCTTTCCATAATGAGGCAGTTTGGTGTTAAGGAACAATATGAACTGTTGAGTTCTAGTCTTGCCTTAGGCACAAAACCAGCTGAATGTTCTAGCGGCAGTCATTCTGTCTAGGAAAACTGCAGAGACTTATCCAAGTAGTTGCCAGAAGTCAAGGCTGACAGTAAGACACATGTATACACAACAGAGTTGCAGCAGCCTTTGATATCAAATAGTCTCAGTAAATGGCAACGGTATGTGAAAAAGACTTTGGGAGACTATGCCAAGAGAAGTTGACAAAGGAATGGTCATATAAGAGGCAGCATAACTCCCAGCTGGATAGTGGGCGAGGTAAGATGCTCAGAAGGGAGCCTCCTTAGTTTCTCAGGCTGAAAAAGAGATGGAGTTGGGTAGGTGTAAAATTATACTATCAGTCTTGTAATATTCTGCCAATGAAGCTTTACAATAAAGTAGAATTATATCAACTGGTTGAGATTCATACCTGGTTTATAAGGCCAACCTCAACCTTACAAGTAAAAAGTCATTCCTTCTGCAAATAACCTTCAGGACTCTGTAAAACCTCTCCAAACACATTTAGTTGAGGTCAGGACCTGGAAGGGAATGCTATCAGCCAGTCATTGCTCTGCTGGAACTATCCTATAACTGCTTACACTTCCTCCTCTTCAAATTTGCCAGGCCCAGAGTTTATTTCCCATCCCCCATGATCCATAGGATAAAAAAAAATAGCAGCAAAGCTTTGATTTATCATATAAATTCTAGTAAGCCTTGCCAAGTATGTTATCCCAATTAATTTTCTGCATTCAAGGCTCCTCCTCCTTAACAATCTTAATTTTGAGTGAAAGAGAAGTTGAGGGGGTAGGAGGAATATCAAACTTTGCATTTAAGGAAGAGTAAATGCATAGAATATTTAGAAGTTTAGTTGGAACAATAGTGATTTGCTGTCAGCACTGGGCAATCAATGAGAGCTCTTAGAGAAGCAGCAATAACTTATTTTAGACTGAGGATACCCAGCAATATATGTCAGGTGATTAAACTAAACTTGAGTATATTATTATTGGAAACAGCAACAGATGTAAATCTGTTATTAAATTAAATCTAAATTTAATTTAGATGAGGTTAAGACCTCATCTACACTGAGTATCTTAGCTAGATGAGACTTTCAAGGTTGAACATTAGAGGAAAGATCTACAAATTTATAATTAAAGGAGAAGAAATACTCTATTACAGAATGGAGCAGTGGTGGAATTCAATTTTTTTTACTACCAGTTCTGTGGGCGTGACTTCGTGGGCGTGGTGGGAGGAGTCATGTGACTGGGCAGTTTCTGTAAGCAGGGCAATAAAGATTAAACTAGAAACAATGCCAGAATGTTTTTTTCCTGCCTTCCTGATAGGATTTTTACTTTACTTTAAAGATTTTTACTTTACTTTAAAGACTTACTTTAAAGTAGAAAAACAAAAACAAAAGGATATTTCTTCTAACAACCGGTTCTCCAAACTGCTTAGAAAGTTTATTATCGGTTCTAGCGAACCTGCTAGAACCTGCTGAATTTCACCTCTGGAATGGAGTAAATTATTCTAACTTGGGGTGAAGGCTATATGGGAAGAATGCACTCAGAAGTTACTTTTAAGATTATCTGCTATCATAAAGCTGGATTTAAAAGAGATTTTAGAAAAGGAGCATATTTTACTGGTCAAGGCTGAAACTGAGGCTAATTGAAATGAGGATTTGAAAATTCCAGGTTACAAAAATGATATGGAAAAAGGTGTTACACACTTGGTATAAAAATGAAACTGGCTGATGTCTTAATAATTAAAAGGGATATACAAGTAACAAACCAGAAGAGTGACATCTGGTCGGGTCACTCTGAATGAAATTAAATTTTTTACATTGTTTGAAAAATTGGATCCTGACTTGCTAAAAATATACTAGCTCATACAGTATACTAGCTCAAAAAAATCTATTAGTGAGAGAAACAATTAAGACTTATATGGAAGAATTGAATTAAATAGATTCCTGGCATTTGATGCATTCAACTGAAAGAGAATATACATTTTATTGAAATGTACAAAATATTTTTAAGGGTGGAATACTTTTTAATATTGATTTTGCATATTTAAATTCAAGAATGCAGTATTATGCTTGTTATGTATTCGATCAATGACTCCCTCTTTCCTTTTCATTTCAATTATCTAGCTACTGATTTTTAATATCCAGATTCTTATTTGAATAGTGTGTTGCTGGGTGTCATTTGTTTTTATATAAACGGAATCATGTTAATTACTTTTAATACCATTGCTGACCTAATCATATTTCCATTACTTATGTAACATTATTACCCTTCAAATTATAAAAATCTAATAGGTTCATATTCATTTAGGTTTTATTTAATTTCCGATATTACCAAATATCATTTTTGTATCAATCACCAATTTCTAATATTATTAATTGCACATATTACCCTTACTAATAAGATCTTGATCATCTCTATTGGTTTTAAACTATTTATAGAATTCTAATAATAATAATTCATATTCATATTACAATCTTATTTAATTTCCGATATTACCAAATGTTATTTTTATAGCAATCACCAATTTCTAATATCATTTATAACACATGTAATACTTCACAGGCTCTATGATTCAGATAATAGTTTGCATATCATTATTAATTTACAGTTTCTAATAACTCAATTTTTAACTATATTTTCCTACTTTCATCAAATTATGCATTTATTTAACATTTTATCTAATCTCTCTTCTTTTTAAACTTCTAGTTATTCTTCTGCTGCCTTTTTAACCATCATCTCTCATCCTCCTTAATGTTTCAATTATATTTTCTTTGGCTTGACTTTTACTTTCCTGTCTTTGATCTGTGTTTCCATCTCAATCCCCCTCTTGGTTATCTATTTCAAATTTGTCTCTCTTCTCTACCCTGCTCCATTGTTTATCTTCCCTAATATATATTCTTTTCTCTATCTCCTTTCCAGACACCATTGCCTGATTTTTCATCATTAATTTCTTCTTTAATTCTCCAGTTCTCACTCCTTGTCCTCTTTCATCAATCATTACTTTTAATCTTCTCCCTTGTAAGTCCTTTTATGCCGCTAGTTGATTCACTGCTTTTATTTCTGTATCTGCTTTTTTATTTTCTCCTCTTCCTGTGCGTCTTGTCTAATCGTCTCTTTACATGGTGCAGTTTCTGTTTTTTCCTTTGTAGCCTCCAATATGGTTCTCCTCTTCTTTACCTCCTGTTTTCCACCATTCTCTTATCTCTCGAATTAACAATGCCATCTCCTCCCAATTCATTCTTTCTTCTTGAAACATATAATTTATTATATCCATCTTTTACCCCAGTGGTCCAACAACCACATATTCAATTGTTATATCAGGTCCCAAAAGGCTTGAAAAGCTCTTTAGTCCATTTTAAATAGGTCAGTCTTTGTATCAAATTCCTCAAGGGTGGTTTCCCTTTCTTTTTAAGTTTCTTCTTAAGTTTCAGATGTAATGTTTCTTTACGACAGCAAGTGGCATTGTTAAATCCAGTTTCCAATATTTAAAAGTTCTTTTTAATTTTTAATAGTATGTTTCCAATGCTTCCAAGATACTAATTTTTAAATCTATAATTCTGGCACCAAATGCGTGTCCAAAATAATACTTTTTCAATTTGTAAGTTCAGATTTCAATATGTTTGACAAATTGGTACCTTCCTCTTTAAATCTTTCCATTCTGCTTGAACTCCTTTTTCCTTCTTCTCCCCCACAATTAGTTAGTTGCCTCTTCCAAACTAGTTGGAGACACTTTCTTTTAAATAGTCTTTTGGGGTAAGATTAACATAATAAACATTCTTCTCGCCAAGCTCCAAACGCTGCTCACACACTCTGCTCCTGCTCTGTGCTTTGATTATCTCATCGGTTGTCACAGTTTTGGGCAGACATTTTGGCTGCATCTTCATTGTGCCGTAGAGGGAAATATGCCTTGGATAGAGGGAATTATGCCCTGGAGGTCACCAGGAGAGTTGCGTATTCTCCCCAACCTCACGGGGCACCCCTCCTTAGCTTTGCTGCCCCTCCAAGGTGGCTTTTGGCTCTCTAGAGAGCTCACAAGCAGGGGAAGCCTAGGGCAGAAGTGGAGCATTCCACTTTCTGCCTCTAGCAACACTATGACATCAACTGGAAGCCAGTAATTCTTTTAACATATGAAAGATGAATATATCTGTAATACTATATTTTTGTTCACTTAGTACATTTTTTTATAATGACAGCATGATACAAGAACACTAAGCTAAGTAGGATTGGATAAAGTTAGTAGCTGGATAGTGTGTGGATGGGTTTGTGTGTGTATTCAAATAAACTAATTAAAAGAGATTCCCTAATTCAATGAGCATTCTTTTTTGTACAGGTATCCTCGACTTACAACCATTTGTTTAGTGGCCATTCAAAGTTACAATGGCACTAAAATGATTTGTGACTGTATTTCACACTTAATGAGCATTGCAGCATATTTGTGGTCATATGCAATATTCAGATGCTTGACACATGACATGTATTTATGACTGTTGCAGTGTCCTAGGCTAATGGGATCACCTTTTGCGATCTTTTGACTTGCATAGTCAATGGGGAGGCCAGATTCATTTAACAGCTGTGTTACTAACTTAACTGCAGTGATTAATCTAACTATGGCAAGAAAGGTTGTAAAATGGAACAAAACACACTTAAAAACCATGTTGCTTAGTAATAGAAATTTTGGGATCAATTGTCATAAGTCGAGGACCACTTGTATTAGTTAGATTGGAGAAACTGAATACAAATAACATATGCAACTCTGCCAATTCTTTTTTTTTTTTTTTTTTGTATTTTAATTAGATTCAGAAGTAGAACGAAATGCATTAATGGAGAAATCCTTCCCATGGCTATTCAACTATTGTAAAAAGAGAGGTTACGACTTCCATATGTTTGATCTAAGGTGGGGAGTAAAAGATGGTATTACTAATGATAATCAAATGGCTTCTTTACATACAAGGACAATAAAAAAATGCCAACAATTGGGATTCCAAACCTTTATTGTAAGTTAATAGAATTTGCAATACGTTACTCATCTGACATTTTTTACTGTGCAATCTTATATGTTTTAGTGAAGTTTATTAGCTCTGATTAGTGCTGAGTTCATTCATCATGCCAAGAAATGACTATGGTTTGTTAAATAAGCAACAACTGGCTGAATTTACACTTCAAACTAGGTCCTAATATTTGGTTTGGGCTTAGTGTGATACATGAATTCAGTACATCTGTATTTTGTAAGCCAACGGTTCTTGACTTGTGGTCTGTGAACCCATGGAGTACTGTGATGTTGTCACAGGACCCCCACAAATAAACGTTATGATTTAAGAAAAGGTTGAGAACCACTGTTGTAGGCCACTATTTATGGCTAATCAAGGAGAGAACAACCTAAAACTATGGAGAAATTTCCTGTCAATTAGAACCATTAATCAGTGGAATGACTTGCTTCCAGAAGTTGTGGATGGTTCAATACTGGATTTTTTTAAGAAGAGATTGCACAACCATTTGTCTGAAATGTCATAGGGTTTCCTACTTCAGCAGGAGGTTGGACTAGAAGACCTCCAAGGTCCCTTCCTACTCTGTTATTCTGTTAATCTTACTAGCCCTATGACTCATTTTCAATATTCCATAGTTGAAACCAGCCACATAAGAATCCAACGAATGAAAAGTTTTGCTCTTTAAGAACCTATTTCTGTTATAAATCTACTAGATGAAAGAAAAAGCAGAATTCACATATGTACCAAAATTAATCGGATCATCTTCATAATGTTTGCTTCATTGGATTGCTTCCTTTCCAGTTGGCACAATATATTATATGTATTGGAATACCATCAGCTTCAGAGAAAATAATAATTTGTTTGCTAAGAATCGTTTTAAAAATTATTTTCCATGCTGTATTTCAGGTTTTTATTGGCCAGAAGTATGATGATCTCTGTCTTCCAGAAATAATAGGCAAGGAAATTTTTGAGTTAATTAAAGCCACGGTGATACGTAGGAAGCTGAATATCAAAACATCAAAGTACATACTACCTGCTGATTTGAAAGATGAAATCAAAGTAGAGAGAAATGAAAGTCAAGGTAAAATTGTTCAAGATTTCCAGGATCCTGATGCAATGGAAGAGTTTGAAGCTGAGATAAATAGCCTAAAAGAACAGGAAGTGATTAATTCAAATGAATTGGATCTGCTTAATACTTCTCTGCTCACTCAAAAGACTGGAGTTGAATATGAGAAAGAACTTCAGCTTCTGAATCAATGGTACAGGTTGGATGAAAACCTCATCCCTGCAGTTTACAAGCTTCAACCTATTTGGTAGGTCGGGTTTTGATTTTTAATTGGCTGATGACATTGGTTACTCTAATAAATTATTTTTGCAGGAACCTCAAGGAGAGGAGTATGCCTCTGGTTTGATACTACTGGCTATGGTATTTTGTGTATTGCCTACCTAGAAGATTTATTTTATGGTAATTTTCAGGGAACAGAATTTCAGTCTGGTAACACTGAGATACTGCAGGGCATGACACTCTTCCCTAGAGTAAGGCTGTGTGTTACTTTGAAAAGAAGTTTAATATATGTGTTTCATGTTGCTCTGTTTAGACCGTACTGAAGCAAGCTGCATCAAGGCAAGAACATCAAATGCATATGACAGTGAAGCAGCTAGCTAAAGCAAAGCAGTTCACCCTGTAATTTCAATTGCATAACATGCTAAACATTATCACTTAAATGCATGCAATACACTAAACCAAAATTAAGCAAACCATATTTACAGTCTTTCTTAATGCAATTTATGAACTTTTAGCTGTCTAATTTGAGCTTTATGAACACTTAACTTGCTATTTTTCTTACGCTTTCATGAATAATTTCACTTGATTCAGTGCATCTGGAATATTTGCATGACTTTGATAAATTAAATTTGCATTGACTCTGTTTGTAGAAGATTAAACTTAAAACTAGGGGAACTCAAGCCTGTGGGTGCAGATTCAAGTAAGAGTTCCCCCATATTTCTTCAAATGATATCCATTCTATTTCTGATAAAAGTAAGAAATCAGCGATCTCTCAATGTCCAGATATATCTGGAGGAGACTATTTTTCTGCCAAATTTAGTCAGTTTTGCACTGCTGTAGAACAGAGACAGTTTTGGTCATTTTACTGCATGACCAATACTAAATATCGGATAGGAATGAGGAAAAATGTTCTACTTTTTCCACTGAGTGTTTGAGCTTTTCTATATCAATAACCATGGTATCTCTATAGATTTTCTGACTGGGAGTATTATTTTTGGTGTCTGATTCTCCCTGTTACCAGAAGAGGGTGCTCAGGGATTATTATTTCAGAGTTAGGTCATCTGTTTATGGTTTCAAACAGGGGTTCTTTTTTATGCTCTATGTGGTCTGACATTACATGAAACTGCAGGAAGAGGTCAAGCACAGTTTTCAGTGGGATTTTCAGTATGCTGATAGCCAGTTCAAACGATCATCACCATTTAACCCCAAGAAAACAAGTGTGCTTTTAAACATTAGCTTAAGTTCAGCAATGTGCTTGGTGGAAAGCATGTTAAAATCAAATACTGACAAGACAGTAGATGCAGCTTTTTTCAGTAGGAAATTTGACTCACGGATTGTAGTTTAGCCTGTTCTGGGTGGAGTTGCATTCCCTTTAAAAGAACAGATCTGCAGTTTGGGAGTGCTCCTTGATGAACTTCAGGTATCATCAAATTCCTAGGTAGCAGCTTGGATAGAAAGTACTTTTAAACATTTATGGTGTGTGTCATTTGCAGCCATTTTTTTGTTGATCAGTTTTTGCAATAATTACCCATACTTGTTACACCTGTTTTTATTTATTTTATGTGATAATAACTGAAAGTTGTCTGAAAGTTGCAACTGATGCAAAATGCAACAGGTAGGCTAGTAATTGATGTCCACATTAAAAGATCTGTACTAATGTTTTTCAGGTTCAACGTAAGATGTTACTGTAAAGTTTTAAAACTCCAAATACCGTAGACCCTAACTATTTGAAGAATATTCTCTCCTATTATGAAACTAACAAAACATTAAAATTTGTAGAGATTCTTCTAAAGTTTCTTATGGTTCAGAGGTCCATCTAGTGGATTTTCAAAGTTAATGTAGATGTATCATTATGATGTTTCAAAATGAACTTGCTTTTATATTTTTTTATTTGCACTAGCTTCTTTTCCTCTCTTTCCCACTTCGGGTGTTCAGGATGAAAACAATCAAGCAAGGGTGTATTGCTTTGGGAGGCAATCCCAGATCTAGAATAACACAATTGCCCTATATGACCCATATTTATTTTGTCCATAACACATTTTAAAGAAAATTCTCCAGTAGTTGCTTTCACTTATCACCAGAGTGAGTGGATATTGTATTAAGATGAGAAAAATGTTTTATTAATTTGGAACTGGTTTCTCATGCTTTGTACATTTCATGTTGTCTGCCCAGCACAGTGTACAGAGATATCTTCAGTAAAGATCCAAGTCGCAGACAGCAAGCTAAAAGCAGATGGCTGGAGTCTTTCCAGAAACTGCATAAGATATTTCAGGAATATGCTACAATTGTTCTCGGTCAAGAAGATGCAGCCATGCTGCTTAGAACAAGTGAGGAGGCTATCCAAAATACAATCCATCTGATATTTTGTCATATTTGTTCAAGAGAGATTTATTATATTAAATGTATTTCTCTATGTTTTCCAAGCTCTTCAGCAGGAAGTGGATCAAGGATTTCAAGTCCAAGGAACACATGAGGATCACTGTCACTGCTTCAAAAGAAATATAACTGACCTACAATGCAATCTCTCAGATCTCCAGGCATCTAAATATATTGACATCCACCCACTAAAACTAGAAGTGAACAAAACTATTAATGAAGAACATCAAAACTTTGTGAAAAGCATTCATTCTAGGGTAGGATTATCCAATGGCATAGGTTGTCATGTTCTGTACATGTAAGGGTTAATTTAAAAGTACCCTAATTTTCAGAAGGAAATATTTAAAGATCCATCATTGATATATTATGGAATCTGAGAGTTGTAATGCATCTTATTATAGTATTGTAAAGGTTTTTGAGGTGTATGGCTAGGCAATGCAGCTGTTTTAAAAATATGTATTGGGTATGCTGAAAATCTTGATTTCCTAATCAGCTACAGACCATAATGTTAATGGAAATTTAAAGAAATAAATTTATCACTTTATTTATTTAGCATTTATTCTATGTCTGCTTTTAAATCAAACAGTGTAAGAAACTTTGGATCTTTTATTATGTTAATCTACTTGCAAATGCTTTTCTCAATATAGAAGTTAATAGATTTGCCTTTGCAGCTTCGTCATACAAATATTTATAAGAAGAATGTTAGCTGGAGAAAAGGTGGCATCAATCCCAACAGGAACAGGTCACATGCCTACTACCTAGAATGCCTTTGCAATGACTTTCAGAAAATTGTTGTTAATCATTTCAACAGGTTAGCTTCATGTCTGTTTTTTTTTAAAAGAACTGTGGACACTGAATGCATAACTAAAACTAGGGGTCAATCAACTGGTTTTCTATACTTAGTTCTAGAAATAGAACAAAATATATTGTTGCATGTTTCCATGCTTGCATTCACTTCCCAAAACAAATTACAAATTAAATTCCATTGCCTATATTTATAGATCATTTTTAATTAATAGGAAATCATGACCAACTTGATTTCTGTGAGTCTGTTCTAAGTTTGTATACGTTTGGATTCAATCCATAAAATATGAAAAGATAAATGGTGATACACTGAAAGTAACAGTAATATTCCATAAACTATGATGCTAAAAAGTAATACCTTTTTGAAAAAAAATTGGTTGCTATTGTTAATTGAATATTTTGAGGTCTGTGCTATACAAATAAGTGTCTATTTACTTATATTAAACCATTCTTCACCTTTCTGAAAATGGTAATTTCAAATAAATACTGCACAAAGGACCAAACCTTATATCCAGTACTGAATCAGACTAATCCAAAGTGATCATTCTAAGATATATATATCTGAATTCAACTGGAATTGGGAATCCCTTAAAGCAAAGCAAAGCAAGTTTTGGATACTTTCTTCAATATGCCCTTGTGAGTATAATTTCATGATTTCATGGACAACATACAAATTATTTTTCTGTATTTCCATTTTACCAGAATAATCAGTTCAGAAGGAATGCCAGAAAGATTATGTACTAGAAGAAAGCAAGAATTTAACATTATTAATGATGAAGAGATTCTGGAACACATTCAGCATTATCAGGCTTTGTAAGTTTTGTAGGGTTCTATTGCTTAACTTATCAGAAATACTTTTCATCAAAGGAAATACACTAAAAGTGGAAATGAGTTGTAAGGGTTCACTAATATATGTGGTACCATAACATATAAATACTTCTTTATGAGCTTCTTGTACTGTGGGTGTTTGAAGCAAGCTGGATTCAACTCTTTATTTGAACAGGCTCAGGCCATTCCCCAAGAAAAAAAATACTATGTTGCATAGTTTTAATGTTATATGTATCTTTATGATTTATATTGTTTTATTTAGTTTCCTAGTATTATTTATGTTGATTGCTTATTTAGTATCCTATGACTATCGCTAAGTGTGATTTATGATGAATGTATTTTTATGATGACTATGATCATGATTTATCCCTTGTTGTTTTTATGTACACTGAGAGTTTATGCATGGAAGACAAATTCCTTGTGTGTCCAATCACATTTGGCCAATAAAAAATTCTATATTATTCTATATCTATGTTCTATATCACAATATAATAATGAAACATTTGTGTAGTCTAAGGAATTTTAGTAAGGAGCTGTAAAATCAGACAGGTAAAAAGTGTGTTAGTTTCCTATTCATTTCAGTCTATTCTACTATTAGACTGGCAGTCTATTCTCTTCCTGGCAGCATGAATTAAACTGACTATAAACAGAGCAGGGCAAATATTTCTTTGAGTGTTTACTCTAATTTGAAAATAGCCCTTTAACCTGAGTTGTTAAGCATTTCATTGCTTCAGCAAAAACTGGGAGCTGCATGAGTGGGATTGAAAATTACAGCTTTCAGTCACACAAGAAGTGCTAATCAGTATGTAGCTTAGGTCACAACAGCTTTGTTAGTGAGGATCATATTTAAGTGGACTCTACTTTACTCAGTCAAGTTTTCTGGGTTCAAATTACACAAAGAACACAGACTGTATTATCAAATGTGGTTAATTCATTTATGGTTCCCTATGTGTGAACATCACCCATTTGAAAAAACTTGAGGATTTTAAGTTAAAAGGAGGAAGAAGAACATAGAGTGGAGTACTTGTTACATTATGCCATAATAGAATAGAATAGAATAGAATAGAATAGAATAGAATAGAATAGAATAGAATAGAATAGAATAGAATAGAATTCTTTATTGGCCTAGTATGATTGGACACACAAGGAATTTGTCTTCGGTGCATATGCTCTCAGTGTACATTAAAGAAAAAGGTACATATGGCAAGAATCATAAGATACAACACTTAATGATAGTCATGGGGTACAAATAAGCAGTCAAATCATACTAGGAGACAATAATATAAATTGTAAGGATACAAGCAATAAGTGATAGTCATAATGGGGTGGGTGGGTGATGGAATGGTGAGAATAATAGTAATGCAGACAATGAATAGTTAGACAGTGTTGAGAGAATTATTTGTTTAGCAGAGTGATGGCGTTTGGTAAAAAGATGTTCTTGTGTCTACTTGTTCTTGAGTGCAATGCCCTATAGCGTCTTTTTGAGGGTAGGAGTTGAAAGAGTTTATGTCCAGGATGTGACTGGTCCTTAAGTATTTTCCCAGTCCACTTTTTGACTCGTGCAGTATACAGGTCCTCGATGGAAGGCAGGTTGGTAGTAATTGTTTTTTCTGCAGTTCTGATTATCCTCTGTAGTCTGTGTCTGTCTTGTTGGGTTGCAGAACCGAACCAGACAGTTATAGAGGCGCAGATGACTGACTGCAGTCCCATATCATCCATCCTAACATAGATATTGCCTTTAGGTTATTTTAATTATGCAAACTTAAAAAACATTAATCAAATAACAAATTTTGCTTACCCTATTTCTAAGTGGAGCATGTCCCAGGGGTGCAGAGATTGGGTGATTGGTTTCCAATGCTAGCAGGGCACTAAAGGTTTATTGGTGCTTTGTAATATTTAGATTTCATATAGTATGAATCTATATTAGCCCAAAATTACAGTGTCTTCTCCAAACTGCATGCTGCTTTCCATACTACTTGGCTGGTCTCTCCTTGGGGCTGCGGTAGGAAGGAGTAGTTTTCTCCAAACATTTCTTAGCACTTCCTGGACTTTTTTCTTACAGCTTCTCCTAAGAAAGGAGGTCCCTGCAGGTTACCAACTTTGCAACTGCTATAAAATACCTTTTGTACTTATTCTGGTTCCTTTAATACTTTCCTGTTCAAGTGCAAAGCAAGGTATTATAACAATCTAAAAGCAGATTTCTGAATGTTACTGGGACAGAGGACTCCAATTTTAGTTAAAGAAAAAAGTCTTCTGTTAGAAGTCTGGAATAAATTGTTTTGCTTAAGTTGGTTAAAAATTGCAACTTTCACCTATGCTGTGACATTACAAAAATATGCTTTTCTATACAAATAGGATTAAACATATAAAAGGAAGAGAAATCTTCTTGAGCAAGCTGAAGAATCAAGTTACATCTTTAAGCAGAAAAGTAACTGTTGTTTGTGGCATAGCAGGGTCAGGAAAAAGTGGGATTATTGCAGAAGTAGCTTCTTTGGCTTCAAACTGGATTTCTGGGTAAGAAGAATTATTTGCACTCCTTTTTGGCAGGGATATTAAGAATTGTAAGTCCTTGGAAATATAAATAACTTGAAAATTAATCTCTAAAAATTCTATTCAACATAGAATTTGGACAAATTCTTAACACATCTTACTTAGTGCTATCTGGCATGCTTGCTTCTTATGAATTGGCTTGATTTGGATCCCAAAATCCTCTGATTCATGTAAAATAACTTATGTTGAAAAATGAAAATACATATTAAGTT
The DNA here is from genome assembly GCA_017656035.1 of Myanophis thanlyinensis. Classification (NCBI taxonomy): domain Eukaryota; kingdom Metazoa; phylum Chordata; class Lepidosauria; order Squamata; family Homalopsidae; genus Myanophis; species Myanophis thanlyinensis. The sequence continues at coordinate 14,757 of JAEANM010003414.1, forward strand.
TGTAATAATTTGCATATTTTATGATCACTCCAGTTCAATAACCACGGCTTTTTAAAAATAATATAGTTATTTAAAAAACATCCCATGTATAGTATAACTATTTTATTTATTTAATTAGGATAGGCCACCATCAGCATAGGATCTTGAAGAAACTCTACTAAACGAATAATAAAACATAGTTCTTAAAATGTACCAGAGATCACAATGCAGCACAAAAACATTATTTCTAGGAGATTCTGAAATAAAAGCTAAGATGTGTTGGTCCTTTTTAAATGCAATTGGTTTTTAATTTTTTAAAAAATCTGAGTCAATTTGCTCAGACTGAAAAAAGAGCTTCCCTTAGAAAAATAATTTGGAGTAAGAACATTATGTTGCCCAGAATCCCACTATTTTGTGGAACAGGCCATATTACAGATAGACTGTCTTTCAAGTAATCTGACCCAAACCAAAAAGGCTTTAAAGGTTCAAATTGGCAGTTTAAAGAGCCTTTTCCAATGGTAGACTTTATTTGCTTATTTCTTCCTTTTTGACCTAGGAATCTCAGAGTTGTGCTTCGATTTATTGGTATAACTGGAGAAAGCAGAAATGTCCGCTGGCTGCTTCTGAGTCTTTGCTACCAAATAGCTGACATTTATAATGTTTCTGTTACTTTATCAGAGGTATTATTTATTTCCTTCTTGTTTTGATCAAGCACCAATGCTTTATTATTATTCCTCCATGCTTTTTTCATATATACAGTAGCAGTAGGCAGCAGATCACAAACCTTGGAATCGAGATGGGATCAGTGCTCCCTATGAGTTCTAGGGCTGATGAATAGCTTGAGTAGAACAAAAACCTGAAAACCCAGCAAGTTAATAACAAATTGTCACTCAGCTCATTCACTTCCTAGAAATAAAGCACAAATTAAGCACATTGTCAATAAAGTAGTCTTACATGATTTTTTCCATGAGTACAAAATATCTTGAAAATAATGCCACCTAATCTGATTTGGCAATAAAGGTAGAGAGCACTAAGTGCCTTTGGGGCTGATTATATTTTATTTTATATTTTATATCTATCTATATATATATATATATATATTGTATTTATTTTATTACCATCACATATCAAAACACTTCTTGGTGGTTTACAGCCATTAAAACATATTTTGAAACAATAAAAATAGAAATCACAATCAAAATAAAATTATAGTAAAAAGATGAGGGGAGAAGGAACAGGATGCATAGAGGGGAGAGGGGAGATTATTGTACGATCAGAATGAGTGATGTCCGTTATCTGGTCAGCACAAGAAAGCAAGGAGAAATTCTCATTTGTATCACTGAGAATAATCTAAAAATTGTGTTGCAGAGAAACAGCACTGTGTAAATCAGGGGTGTCAAACTAAATTTCATTGAGGGCTGCATCAAGGTTGTGTTTGACCTTGGGGCCTGGGGTGGGTGTGGCCAGCATGACATCACTCGTGTTGGAGGCATCTGATGGCTCGAGCAAAAATGGGCTGCGAAGTCTTCGCTTTCAGCCGTGACGGCTTCCTGCAGCCCTCTGCCAGCAAAAGCGGAGCTCAGGACAGCACATGCGCCCCTTCAGGCTTTGTTTAGAGCTGCGATGACTTCCTGCAGCTCTCTGCCAATGAAAATGGAGCTCAGGTGGGCTGCGTGCAACCCTCCAGCTCTATTTTCACTGGCAGAGGCACTGCGGGCTGGTCCTTCACTTTTTCCAGGGCAACCCTGCAGGCCATATTTAAGCACCCAGTCTTGAGTTTGACACCCCTGGTGTAAACACACAAGCAATTTCTATGCAAGAACATTTTTTAAATGGTAATGCATCTCTTTAAAAATGTTCTCCTTTGCTAACATTTAAAACTGTTGTGCAGGCTATTATTAATTTTAATTGGACTTCCTTCCCATCCTAAGTCCTCTTTGGCCCCTAATTAGTTTGTTAATCATAATTATATTTTCTAATAAAACTTCAGGTTTTCTCATGATTATGTAAACGCTCTCTGAATTAAGATTTGACTCCTGGTGATTAAAAGGAAACATTTGTGCAGCTTTTTCTTTGGCAAAAATAGGGAAAAGGCATTTCCATCAATTTCCTGGAACTGTTTTGTTTTGAAATTTCCTACCATCATCTGCAACCATAGGGTTTTCTGATGGTCTTCCATCCAAATCTTTACCAGGCCTGACCCTGATATTTATTTAGACAAAACTGTACTCTTTTCCTAAAAGACCTAATATAGATAATTCTCAATACTTATAGTACTAACAATTTTAAGACAGTCTTATCCCCTAAAATTTTTACAATTTTTCTTTGAAAATGTTTCACTTCTCATCCAAGAAGCTTCAGATCTGAAGAAGAACTGAAGAAACTTTTTGAATGAAAAATGAAACGTTTTCAAAGAAAAAAAAACAAGAAAGCCCAATTGCCTTTTTTGGGGGAAAAAAGCACCTTTGGGACAGCCCTTGTGTGTTCCAAAATATCTCATCTGAGTACTTTTTAAAGCATGCAGAGCCCTACTAATAGTCATCATGGCCTGACCTATAATACAGAACTCATTATCTAATTATATTTTGTGTTTCTCAAAAAAGGATTTTGAGGGACTGGTAGAAGAATTTTCCTCTCTGCTGGAATTTGCTACACAAGACAAGCCACTCTTAATCTGCCTGGATAGTATAGATGAATTATCAGAGGAATATGGTGCTGATCTTTCTTGGATACCACGTGAATTACCAAAGAATGTGCATTTTATTGTTTCTACTTGTTCAGAATCAGACATTTCATGCATAAGAAAACTGGAGGTAAAAGAAAATTCCTGAATGAATTGTTTTTTATTCCATATCTTCTCAAATAGTTGGAATTCCAAGGAAGCTTAATAATGGCAGGCATCTTTGAAGCAAAAGCAACTGGCAATATAATAATTTTGATTCCTTATAGTTCCCAATCCCTGGCCCACTGTTATAAGGAATCAATTTTTTATGTTAATTTTTTATAAATAAGATTAATACAAGGGCATAGATTGCAAATACAAAAATATATGGTTGAACATAGAATTTTAAATATTGAGAATGATCTTGTATAAAATGATGGAATAATAGATTAGTCAAAAGAATATCAATAAATTGGTGAGATATGAATATACATTAAGATAAATAAAATAACATATAAGTGAAGACTATGAAAGAATGTCACAAAATATTTTTTCTGTAACCAACTGACACACTGTAAGCATAGAATTGGATGATGTGTTTTAGATTTATATGTCTTTATGTTGTGTATGTTTGTGTATGTATGTTTTTGTACGTTTGTTAAAAAATAAAAAAAAACTTTTTTTAAAAAAAAGGAATCAAAATTATTACCAGTTGCTTTTGCTTCAAAGATGCCCACTACCAGGACATGGCCTATTCGGAACCAGGCCACGCGAGCAATGGGCTGGCACACATGTGCACCTGCCAGCCCATCACGTATGCAAATTGAGCTGCTTGCATGCTGATCCACCATTCACGCAGCCTTGTTCCCTCCCCCCCCCCCCCAGCCATGCCACCAAGCCACAAAGGTTGGGGAATTCTACCTTATAATATAGTCATACATTTTGTGCGATCAGCATAGGATTCACACAATTGTCCACCAATCATCCTATTGTAGGGCAAAATAAGGCATATTTTCAGAACTTAGATTCATTGAATTACTGAAAAGAAAGGTTTACATTTTGGAATTTGCCATTCCAGAATATCTAAAGAGTGGCAGAATACTATTTTTGTTCTTTCAGGTTCTCAGGAAAAGTTATGTACTAGCCTTATCACCGACATTCTATTAACCAGTGTTGTGGAATTCTGTTAAATTCACTAAACATTATGGAGAATATATTATATTCCAGCACATTTCGCTACCTATTTGTCATGTTTTTATGTTCCTTAGACAAAATGATAATAGACCAATGATTTTGTTGTGCCTGTTGGCATACAAATCTAAAATCTTGTTTGTAAACTGAAAAAAACAAAGCAATTAGTCATTGTTTTTTTAAGCTCAGACCTGAGTTTCAAGTTTGTATTCATATACAAAGATGAAAATGAAAATGAACAGTTTTGTGTATAAAGTAGGACTTTTTTCTTTTAAATTAATATTTACACAAAGTATGTGTGCTCAAGGTGAAGGGTGGATCCAACAGAAAAACTTCTCATGTCTTATTTCCCTGGTATTTTTATATTTTCTCAGTCTTTTAGTACTAGGCAGACCTGCTCCTGTTCCTCTACAGTTGCAGCTGTGCACACATGTGTACTAATCATGCACAATTTCAGCTGAGTTTTGAGTTTATATTGTAAACCTGAAAAACAGACCTGTGATTACTGGATTAAATGACAGAAAAATTTCATTATAATGTAATATTTCCTTTGTTCTAATATTTGATTAGATTGTCTTGCATTTGATTAGCAAAAGTGATCCTGTTGCTTTTGTGATTAGTAATAACAGTGCAAAAACTGATATATGTTTATTTTATTTAGGAAATAACCTTGAAAGAACATTTTTTTCAAATACCTCCTTTAACATTTGAAGAAATTAATGAAATGATCACCTGGTGGCTCAAAAAGGATCATCGAAGACTCTCTCAATATCAGTTCAATCATTTAATAGAAGCATGCAAAGCCTGTCCTTTGCCACTTTACGTATACTGTGCTTATAAAGAATCCTGTTTATGGACATCTTTCAGCCCAGACACAGAGGTGTGTCTTCCTCAAAGTATACCTGACATGTATTCTTGGAGGCTGAGCAGAATGGAAAGATCTTATGGAGAACAAATTATCCAAAGGATGGCAGCTTATTTGACACTTTCAAGAAATGGCATTACTCAGGAAGAATTGCTCAACCTCATGTCAATGGATTCTGTGGTCATTCAAGAAATAAATAAATTCCAAAAAAGCTCAGTGTCAGCATTTCCACTAGTGTTATGGCTGAAAGTTTTAGATGATCTTGGAGATGATTTGAGAGAGCAAAGAACTGATAACACATATGTTTTTACTTGGGCTCATACTTCTTTAAAGCATGTGTGCATACAAAGATACCTGAAATCACAAGATTCCCAAACATCACTACATGCTATCTTTGCTGACTATTACCTATGTAGAAGCTCACCGGACTTCAGGAAGTGCAATGAACCATCAATATTTCAGCCTCTGGCCTGGACTCTGAAAAGAGGATCCAAGATCAGCTACAACTTCAATGTCCGTAAAATCTTTGGGGCTCCATATCATCTCATCAAATCAAAAAATATTGCTGTTCTGATTAAAGAATGTCTCTTTAATTATGAGTTTCTTTTGTACAAATCCTGGGCCTCATCAATTGTCAGTATTGAAGAAGATCTAAGAGCAGCTATTTTTGCTGACAGGTCAGTTTACAACAGTAAAATAGAATTCTGCATTAATCTAATATAATGAAGTAGCTCATTGTTCCCCACTTACTACATCATCGTGAGCTGGCTAGGATTTGTAATCCCATTAGAACTAGGGGGTTCCAGAGGGTATAAACTACAGAAAGTCTGGAACAGTCTACATTGAAATATATTTTAGAGATTCAACACACATCAAAATAAAATGCAGATAAAGCCTGGCTGGAGAACTTGTAGGCAATATATTTATCAGATCTGTATGCCATCTTCTCAAAGAACTCTAATTGGTTGATTTTGAACTCCCCAAAGCTTTGATCGGTGTGCCTGCCAGTTGATAATAAAGGGAAAAAAATAGTTCAACAATTCACTAAGTATTATTGTTCCTACCCTTAATAAGAGTATTTCAACACTCTAATTATTTGTCATTCAACTATTTTGTGTTTATATTCTACTCATCATTTTGTCATGCAATGAATAAGAAATACAATAGCTCATCCTTAGAAACTTCTGTATAAAAAAACATGTAAGACATTTGCTATTAGGGCAAAGAAATCAACCCTATGCATGCTGACCATTTTTTTCCTCTGGCTTCCCCAATAGGACTATACCTGACTTGGACTTATTAAGGAAGACTCTCAAATTGTCCAAGATGGTTTTAATAAAAGATCCATGCCAGATGGCTTCACAGCTCATAGGCCGTCTTCATCAGATTGTTGCAGCTGATATACCAGTAGCACCAGGTATGAGCCTCTGATTTTTATAGAAAAATTCTGATTCTACATTTCTTTACAGTGTTTTGGTTTTTAATCTGTAGATGTCACTACTGGGATATAAACAGCAAAGGCAGTACTAAACTGTATTATTAATACATACCTGAAGAATTAATCCCATAAAATAAGCTGCAGGCAAACATCCAACAAGAATGTGCAAGAGAAATTTAATAGGGTGATTCACCAAATAAGCAAGACCTAAACCTAGGTTTACATTAGAAAACAGTTTAAATAGATAACAAACAACAGGATAGGCAGAATGGAGCCATCTAGGAATTTGAAAAGAACTGTTTACTCATTTCTAAAGGCTAGTAAGGATTCAAAGCAACTCAGTTCTTTAGCTTTAGTTTAAAAGAATTCCTGATTTATTGATTTGGATGATTGAAATATTTATTGGAGTCCCAAAGTGGATCTCTTCTATGGAAGACCTATTTCTCTTTAGCATTGGGAGCTCTGTTGATAGCTACTCCTTGGGGCGGGGGGGAGGGAGTTCGTTTGAATTTATTGGGAAATTAATCATTAGTTATTTTAGAGAAATGTTTCTAACAATGTCTAAGCCAATCTTGTATTAATTGGGAAAACTCTTACCTCTAATTGCTACAAGAATCAATATGGAAGTTTTTAATTATAGAAGGTAAATTATTAATAATTACACTTTGAATGTTATCTCTGTTTATGATACAAAAAGTAGGTTTTATATCTGAAAAAAATAATTTTTACGAATTGGAAACAGTAATATACCATGGAATATTTCCTGTATAATATGTATATTACGGTATTATTATTAATACAGATTTTTCCATGTTGATTCAGGTGATCCCAAAAAATATCTTTACCTGCCAGTTCTTTTATCCCAGTGTCAGAAATCTTCAATTCCTGTTCTTATACCTTCAACATCTTGCCTTATAGCTCCTGGTGGACTTCTCTGTGATTTTTTGAAAGGTGACAATATTATCTTTTCAGAAATGATTGAATTCCTAATTCATGAAGAATTTTACATAGGCTAATTTCCATAAGATTTGGCCAATACTATGTAAATGTATATGACTTGCAATTTGGTTCAGATAAATCAACTTTGCTATTATGTAGATGTGCTGAACAATCTGCCAATTTAATGAGATAAAGTTCATTTCTTTTAAACTGGTGCAAATTGGACAAGAAGCAAAGTAGTTGGACGAGAAGCAAAATAACTAACCATGTTTTATTTACAAACATAATCATTGTTATCACAAAAAGTGTGTACCTGAGAGAAAGATAAATCTTTAATTCATTTTTGAAGTGTATCCTTTCTTAGCATTGATGCTATTCAATCTACCTCTGACATTTGTTATTGATTTCATGCTTTTACAATGCTTGATAAAACCATGTTTTACAAGGTTGCATTATTTATTTATTTATTTATTTATTCGATTTATATACTGCCCCCTCTCCCTAGGGACTCGGGGTGGTGCACAGCCAATAAAACACAGATACAATAACAAATTAAAAGCCTATTAAAATAATTAAATAAAGGCTGTCCCATTAATATTATCATTAT
>JAEANM010003415.1:0-22436 GCA_017656035.1 Myanophis thanlyinensis
ATGAATGAATGAATGAATGAATGAGTAGCTCAAGAATTTTAGCCTCTGTGAATAGAGAAAGCAGTAAGCGCTTTCACCTGATTGTCCTTGTTTGTGTCCCACAGAGGACTATTCCTCCAATTCTCCTATATTACACTCCATAGGATATTTCTGGACCCCATTACCACTTTCTGCAAGTATTTTCCCACAGCACTTAAGGTATTTGGAAGATGCAAAGAAATTAAAAAGAGTTCTGCTGGTTTCCTCTTCTAACCCAAGTGCCCAAAGACCTGTAAACCTGCCCACCAAACTGCTGAGGAATTCTGGGAATTGAAGTTCCGTAAAGCCTTATAAAGCTGCCAAGGTTGGGGACCCCCAGGCCTAGAGGAAAGACAGGATGTAAATCTACCATCACCATTAGGGCAACTGAATAGTTCCATTCAGCCCCCATCAACCTCTTCCGCAAAGAAGCACATTTCTGATAGGAACACTTGATGGTTTGTTTGTTTTTTGTGAAAATAGACTTTAATATAATAAATTATTTTTTTAAATAAAAACATAGCTCATCCGACGTCCCCACTCAATAATCCATACTGAACAAAACAAGAATGATTCCTTCTCCCAACAAACATGCAGAGGTACATTGGCTGCAAGAATTGGGGGGGGGGGACACATTTATTAAAACACACACACAAATCCTTCAGTCATGAAATAGGGGTCACCTCTGAATAAGGGGCGCCCCTTCCCACAGGCTAGGCACATGGGCGGGCACAGTGCCCACCGATCCTCACCATTAGAGATGCTTAGTTCGGCAGCTGGAAATCTTACAAAAGGCAGACCAAAGGAGGAGGACACCGGCCGAGTCTGGACTGCCTTCTTAGTTTAGAATGCCAGTAACCAGGGATAAAGTTTAAACTCTCATACATGTACATATCAATAACTTAATCCAACTTAGCCATTGTCTTTCTCTCTCCCCCCCCCTCCCTCTCTCCCCTCCCTCCAAGTGTTTCTTCAGTAGTGGACATTTGCCTCAGAATTTCACTTCATAAGAACATGGTTCCAATTTTAGGTCCAACTTTGATCCAGGCAAAGAAGTCTTCTACCAAGAAAAGAATCAAGATGCCGTTCAGAGCTATTTTAAAGAAAGCATATGTTTCCATAATACAGTACAATCTGCATTTTGATATATTCCTGGGCATAGGCTAAGGGTGAGTCAAACATCTTTTATGAAATGAAGTAAATGCAACACTATTGATGGTCCATTTAAGCTAAGTCAAGGTCAACTGGCAGTCTCAATGTCAGTAATAGGCAGTGATCAAGAATTGTTCTAGGCAACTGTGAAGCAGAAACCCCAGAGGATTATAAATTATACAAGGGGTGTAGAAGAGAAAGATCAGCTTTCCATAAAATAGATACGTTCCAGAGTTGTTAGGATTGCAAGTCTTAGGATTTTCACCCACAATGTTCAAAGTTGGGAATGGAAGCTGTAGTCCCAATGAATCTGGAAGTTGGCGAATTAGAGAAGGTTGAAACAGTCTTTTCTTCCATACTCAAAATGCCAGCATTGGGAATCCAGCAATGCTGTTGAAAGAGTATAAATTCAGGACAGAGACCTTCTCAAAATACATAATTTATATCGCACAATGTGCTAATGCTCATAGGCTCAGACGGTATTAAAGGAGAAACTAGTTAACTTCATGGAACCGAAATAAGAGACCCTTTGAGATTACATGAAATTAAATCTCTCCCTTTCAGGTGTAGTGTACCTGTGAACACCAATAGCTGAAGGCAATAGCCCAGGAGACTTATTACCTTTACACTCTCAGTAGAGAGTCTAACTATGGAAAATAGAAAGCTTACTTAGTTGCATATCTAGCACAGCAGTTCTAAATGGGCTGTTAGAACTCTTCTCAAGCTGCAAACAGTCTACAGATTTGTAGCCAGAAATCTAAACACCATCTTCATGCTTTACTAGACTGTAGCATTTTGGGGGATTTTCCACCCCATGTATCAAGTAAATGTTATGATCCTGAGTCTGGACGTGTTACAACTATTTGGAGGATGAGAATAGTTCCTAACTGAGGATGAGCCTGGCTTTCTGATTCTCTCACCTTTAGCTGGTAACGATCTGTGGACTAAAAGACAGTGGGCATGTCAAAAGCCTCTCTAATGAAAATGCAAAGATTGGAAGCAGGGATGTGGGTGGAAATCTCCTTCCTAAAAGATCTTGAGTAGCTGGATAATTTGGATGCTTATGAGATGCTGCCCCTACACATCAGCTGGCATTGTGGAAGCTCCCAGGATATACCTGGAGCAGAAGTGATGTTTTCCCCATACATAGTACTTTATAGGAGCAAAATCACATGACACTACATATTAATGAGATTTTATATTCAGTGGCTTCCAACTGTTTGAATGTAATCAGGACAAAATGTGAGAAAGGTAAGAATGGATAAGTAAAATTCCATCAGCTGGTTAGCGATGATGATGATGATATTATCCATTCAATTGTGCCCAAATTTTAGCGAGTATATCAGCCAGGCCTCTCCACATCTTCCAATCTTGCACAACTTCTTTGAGTTTTTCTATGCTCTGGTTTTGTGTTAGCTTTGATGGTATCCAACCACCATGTTCTTCGGTGGCTTGTTTTCCTTTTACCAGTAACTCCTCCCAACACAATTGTTTTCTCCAGTGAATTCCCCCCACACGACATGGCCAAAGTAAGTGAAACACAATTTCGAATTTTTTTTTTCCTTCCAGTGACATATCTGGTATTATGCACTCCACTAATACTTGTTGGTCACATTTGGTGTCCAAGGAATGATTAGCGGTATTATTACAGTAAATTATTTATCAAGTGGTACTGTGCAGAGTTAAGGCAATCAATAAATCCTTATCACCAAATGGTAAATGCCCTGATTTGTACTCAGGGACAGAAATGTGCAAGATACCCAATTTAGCATTAGAGTACCACCAGAGAGAGAGAGAGAGAGAGAGAGAGAGAGAGAAATTACTGCATCAAAAGAAGAATCCACATGAAGACAGTTGTATGAATCTTCCATTGGTGAACATGAAGGCTGATGGGCAGGAACTGCCAGGTAATATATATTCAACCACCCTTCAGCCACCCTTACCCAAATTAGATCCTTGACCGATTCTTTCTGGGAAACACAATTCCCAGGAGAAAAAAATGCCCCTTGTAACAGGTTGAGGAGAGGCGATACAAGAAAGTTCTGGATCGAGAGACCTGATATGCTGAGAGAAAAGGCCTAAGAAAGCAGCTTTGATTTCCAAAACAAGGGAGATACTTTCTGAAAGAAAGGTAAAATAGGGAACACTGAACTACATTACAGCCAATACCACATGCTGGAGAAAAGATTGTGAGCAATGCATCTCTATAGAACCCCCTTTCTGGAGCTCATACTTGCTTCCTAAACCACTTGACGCCTCTTGCTATCCATGGAAATAAAATGCCATTGTGGATTACATCGTGATTCATTCCTTTTTTACTGCAACATTCTACAGCAGCTGAGTTCAGCGCCATTCTTCTTGCTTGGCCTGGGGTGAATTTTCCCTCCCTTCAGGAATATGTTCTTCTTACCCTGAAGGGCAGGTCTCAGGATTGAGAGGCCCAAGAGACACCCAACCCTGAGACTCTGAGGCAATGGGCGGTCCAGGTGCTAAGCAAAAATGGAAGGTGTGTCAGATGATTTACTGGATACCACTGTGAAATAAAAGATAGGGAATATGAGAAACAAAATATTGCATGCATCTCACTGTCTCACACCTCAACAATAAATCATTCAATATCCAAAATAATTTCAAACTTTACAAATAAATATCCACGTAAGTTTTAACTAGAAACCATTCCTGGACTATAACAATACACGGGTTTGTATCAGTGGTGGGATTCAAATAATGTAACAACTGGTTCTCTGCCCTAATGACCAGCTGAATCAGCAGCTCTCTGAACTGCTTAGAAAATTAACAACTGGATCTAGCAAATAGGCGCAAACTGGTTGAATCCCACCTCTAGTTTACATCTTATTCAAATTTAGATCTGTGTGTGTGTGTGTGTGTGTGTACAGCAGTGGCCCCCAATCTTTGGGCACCAGGGGCCGGTTCCCAGGCAGAGAGGTTTTTCCAGGATGGAATGAACTTGGAATTCCAACCAGCAGAAAACTGTCCACATAGCAACTCCAGGAAAACATATTACAGTAGATCTGGTTTTGCAACAACAACCTTTGAGCTACAGAATGAAATTTATGGCAAGTGATCACGCAAGTACAAAACTGATCTGGGAGTAGCACAAATGCGGTATGCTGAGGGGTCCTGCCCATTATTGTATGTATTTGTCAAAGGGGCAGGAGTTCTTTCTGAAGAAAACTTCATTTACAAGCTGGAACATTCAAGATTCCTGTATTTGCTAACATCAGTGGTACTTTCTGAAAGGCAATAATTCAGCTAGACAACCTGTGATTCAATGTTCATTTCAGAGATATTTCCTTGTCTAAACAAAGGGTAAAAAAAAACCAGTGGGAGTGACTTACAACTTCCTACCAGCATCCTTATTGACTTACTTTGTAGGAAAGTGGCAGGGAAATGATAATTATGGCTGACAACTTGGTATAAAGAACCAGCTTTATACCAAGTTCACACCAGCTGTAAGCAAGCACTGGCTCTGGTGGATGACAATAATTGAATCAAAAGATCTGCCTTGGCACTCTTAAGCCTCCATTTGAAGTAGAACCCTTGATTTCCAGAACAGAAAGGGAAGTTTTATTTCTGCTCTCATCCTGATGCCAATATGTCCAGAGTTATAAAAGATTTACTAACTGGCAAAAAAGCATTCTGAAAGGACTTACGCAATTGTTCTCTGCCTTTCTCTCTTCCTCTTGACTTTCTCACACGCATCACTGGATTCTTCTTTTTCTCACTCGCTGAGGGATGTCACAAGCATACAAGAATAGATAAATGAAACAAAGATAGCTCCGTTATCTGGGCTGGTGGAATACATGGATGGAGGAAAAGACACCTATTTGCTAACATCCCAGTTCTGTGATTAAAAAAACACCTTCACATCAAGGTCCCAATCAGGCAACATTGCTCCCTCACCTGCCTTCCAAGGCTTGGCTCATTTGCCAGTGATCCGTCTGATGGCAAAGCTTCCAGGAAATTAGATGGAACAAGACCTTTCTGTCCATTTACCTCTCCCTGCAGATAAATAAGGGGAATGTTTGGTTGGAGCTCTCTTGATGATTCAAAACCACACAGAGAAAGGGGGCACTTCCTTTTTTCCTACCATCAAGCTCTTGTGCATGTTATATTTCCAAGCAAAGTGATATATCTCCTATCTTAGATCTCTGCCTATTACTCTATGTACTTGTCAAAAGATCAGGAGTCGTTTCAGAAGAAAAGCAGATGCTTTCATTTCCAAACTGGAATTCTTATATCCCTCACTTTTGCTAATATCTGGAAGGAAATAATTACTGTAGAATTCAGCCAGGCTATCTGTGACCTGTTGGATTGTCATTTCAGAAATATTTCCTTACTCAAAGAGAGGCCAAAAAAATCAGTGGAAATGACTTTCAATTTCCTACTGGCTTCCCCATTGACTTTCTTTGTAGGAAGCTTGTGGGGAGCTTGGAAATGTTACCAAAATGACAATTATGTGATGAGGTTGACGGTGGCCATGCAGTGTGCACAGAGGCATGACAGCATTCAAATGGCCACAACTTTGCCAAAATTTCAGTCTCATGCGAGTCATGGATCCCAGATTTTGGACGCATTCTGTAAGTAAGCCCGTTTGAGGTTCTTTGATTCAAAAATTGTTGCCCTGTGATGCACCATTTCACCCAACTGAAGGTTATCATCAAACAGACATGAGATTTAGGTATGTACAGTATATTCCACAAGCTCTTAAAATAGAAACAACCACACCCCCATGTCTATGGAGATTTTCAGTCATTCAGGTCATGGTTGTCCCAGAGCTGAAGAAGATTCTTGGATGAAAAGCGAAACATGTTAAACCAGAAAGTCCAGTTGCTTCTTGAAAAAACCACCTTTGGGACAATCACACCCACAGTTCCATTCATAGCAATACAGCCCTCTGATTTACCAGCTATATTACTGTTTGAATTAAGAAAAAAAAGGCATGATACGTACGTAATAGAACCCATCATCATCCATGGAACTGAGCACAGTCACAATGTCCCCAGCACAAAATCTGAGCTCAACCTAGAGGAAAACATTAAAAACAACAGTAGAAAATCATTGAAAAGATGGTTTATGGATTTGCTTATAGATAAAAGATGGGATATAGGCTGAAGAAATGTTTATGACTTTAGAGAGGATAAGAATTGACTAGATTTGTTTATACTTGTGATGAAGGTTGGAAGGTTTTTTTTTCTTCACTTTCTGTCAAACACATCAAATTTATACACCACCCATCTCGTCATTCAGAACAACTCTATATTCTTTCTTTGTTATTATTTTTTTAGTTTGTCAAACAGGTACAAGATAACAAGTATAGGCATGAACATGAACATAACAAAGGAAGTAAATACAAGTAAATGGGGACAGTAAGACAGGGATGGTAGGCACGCTGGTGCACTTATGCATTATATTATTACTTTAGCCTTTCTTCTATTTTTCTGTTTCTTTCAATTCATGCACACACACACAATAGCAGAAAATCAGTACAGAAGCAATGGAGAAGGACAGGATTACTTCCATTTTCAGTTTATACATGAAACTAGCACTGAAACAAGACAATCTCCAGGATTTATTGGGCCCATTGCAATTCTTTAAATGATACACAAAGCTAAGCAGTTCATACCTCTGCCCTATGACAGTGCTGCAAAGATTAAACAAACAGCAACCTCATTTTACCTCAGTGTCTGGATTAGGAGAATTCTCTTGGGGATTGTAGTCAAAAATGGCCACCATTATTCTGACAGGGTCCTCAGAACTCGGATTTTGCTTTCCAGGTACTTCTAAACCAAAAAGGAAATGTACAACTAGCAGATCAGAATGGGAAGTTGCATTTGTTCCTTTAAAGCAGAGTTTAATGGTTTATACAACAAAGTTCTTATCTGTTCATTGAGACTTAATCATGAATTTATGACCTTCCATGTCCAAGAGCCAATACAACCTTCTACCCCCCCCCAAAAAAAAATCCTTCTCTGCCAGACATAAATTTCAGACATGTTCAAAACATGGACAAAATTTATATGAAATGTTTTGTTTTATATCGTTTATGCTGCAAGTTTCAAAATGCACTCCATAATTTATTCTGGATTTTGTAGATATAAGAAGGGTCCAGGTGGTTTATAGAGGGTTGACTTTGGCTGCTGGAAATCCAGTTTCCCTACTCTGGGAGAATATGGATTCAAATTCTAGCAAGAATCATTTCCTATTCAGACAGGAAACAAAAATCAAAGGCACAGAACAGGAAACAGGAATATGAGGTAATAGTGCATCTATGACAGGACTACGAAGAGAAGGATTCAGTTTTAGTCTGCTTCAACAGAAGCCACTTTTCCAAAACATAAGGAAGTAATTCTGTACTTTCAGACACATTATATAAAGACCTAGTTCTCTGGAAAATGTTGGGAAAGGAGAAAGGAAAGAGAAGATAATGACCAACAGCCAGGTAGATAAACTCAATCAGGGTGTTGATGGATGCACTTTTCCAAGATCTGAAGGATCAGGTTTTAAGGATAGATCATCTCTGAGAAAATCTCATGGTCACTGAGTAAACAACAACTTAATGGCACATAATCAGTCAATCAATTATGCATTAGTCACAGCCCACTTTGACTATTGTGCCATGTTTTAATTAAAATTCAGAGCTGGTTCAAAGAAAGCAGTGAGGATGAACGCAGGACTAGAAACTAAGGTCTGTTTCTAAGTATTGAATATGTTTAACCTTGAGAAACAAATGACTCAAGGGAGCCATCTACCCAAAAAATGTCATGTAAAAGAACAGAATGTGATATCTTTCATTCTAGAAGGCAGGGCATACGTAGAATAATGAATTTAAGGCACAAGAATGCAGGTTCTGATTAAATACTTAAAAAAAAATGACTTCCTAACAATAAGAACATGTTGACAGCTGAACCAGTTACCCAAACAAGAAATGGGTTCTTATTTACTGACTACAGTAGTCCTCAAATCACAACAGCTCATTTAGTGTTCAAAGTTACAGTGTCATGGTAAAAAAGTGACTTATGGCCATTTTTCACACTTATGACCACCGCAGCATCCTCATGGTCATATGACCAAAAATTGGATGCTTGGCAAATGACAGTTGCAGCGTCCCTGGATGATGTGAACAGCTTTTGTGACCTTCTGGCAAGCAAAGTCAAAGGGAAAGCCAGATTCACTTAACGAAGGCAATGATTCACCTGACAGCTATGGCAAGAAAATGGGGCAAAATTCACTTAGCAACCTAAAATTTGGGCTCAATTATGGTCATAAATCAAGGATGACCTATACAGGCAAGGAGATGCTAAACAGACATTTGACAGAGATATTTTAACTTGGGTTTCTGCTTTGAGCAGAAGGATAAACTTGATTAGCCTAAGTCAGTGGTGGCGAACTTTTTACTTACCGAGTGCCAAAAAGTACACACTTTGCGCATGCCATCTGCACTTGCGTGTGGCTCCTCCATGTACACTGCATGTGCAACCGCATCATCTGCGCATGCATGCAGCTTTTGCACATGCAATGCACTCATGCTGCACGCAGGCACTCACACACATATGAGCAATCGTGTGTGCATGCCCAGGAGAGCGCCAAAGACCAGCTGGATTTCCTGCTGCAATCGCGCGCATGCACAGCGGAGGCCCAAAGACCAGCTGGATCTCTGCAATTACGCATGTGCAAGCTCAGCTGGAGGTAAGTTGGCCGACAGCTTGTGTGCCCAGCAAGATGGCTCTGCGTGCCACCTGTGGCATCCGTGCCATAGGTTCTCCATCACGGGCCTAAGTCATAAGATTCTATAAAACGTAAAAACATTGTTCTATGATTCTACAATTACAGAGACATTTTTATGCCCTTTTAGGATATTGCTATAGCCCATAATACTGAAGAGTGAGATGAGACACCTTTCTTTTTATAGGGCATTAAGAATTCCTTACATTTTGGGAGAGCAGCCACCAATCACCTAGGAGTATCAGGAAAAACAGAAGCAACACTTACCTAAATCAGGAACCTGATCTTCCACCCTGATTGGTTCTGTTGGGGGACAAAAGGTATTATGAGTGAGCTACTTGTTTGCCTGTGTGTCTTAAGCAAGGCAGCAGCCAAGAAGAAGAACATTTATTTTGGAAAGTGGTGGAATGATCTGGCTAAATGCAAACGCTTATGCAAGTCCTGTGAAAATATATGGTTCCAGCCAACTTATGGATATGCAGAACTCGCATAAAGACAATTCTGTTTAAAACAAGAAGTCCTTTTATTACTCCTTTTTATGACCCTGCAGTCCCTTAATTCGGGGTAGAGTTGGACTATATGCAGCTGAGCATTTATTAACCAGATGCCTTTCTATTCTATTCCATGCAGAGTTCTCACCAGATTTTTTTTTCCTTTGTGCCCTAGGAGAGAAACATCTGCCGCTACCTAGGATTGAACTCTCAACCTTCCGAGTGGGAGGTGAGTGTCTTCACCACTAGGCCACCATGCTGCTTGTCCAATAAGCACTATGATTGAAGATTGGAAACCTTTTATGGAAACTTTTTGCTGAAAATGAAAAATAAAATAAAATAAACAAAGATGATTTACTGATTTAAAAAGTTAGAATATGAGAAGAATTATGACATAATGTTAATGAGGGAGATGAGAGGATAACTTTGTGTTTGCTTGAAAGAAGATTTGGAAATGGTTTTTCTTTTCTTTTTTTTCTATTTATATTTCTTTCCACACTTTGTTTACCTTCCCACTTCCCACTGTTTCTTCTTTTTCTTTTCTTTAATCTTACTTTAGATTATCATCTGTTCGTCTTTTATCTCTTTGCAAATATTTAATAAATATAATAAATAAACAATACAAAGATAATAGCAATAGCATTTAGTCTTCTATACTGCTTCACAGTGCTTTACAGCCCTCTCTAAGCGGTCTACGGAGTCAGCCTATTGCCTCCAACAATCTGGGTCCTTATTTTACCAACCTTGGATGGATGGAAGGCTGAGCCAGTCTTGAGCTAGAGAGACTCGAACTGCTGAACTGCTGGCAGCCAGCAGTCAGCAGAAATAACCTGCAGTATTGCATTCTAACCACTATTCCACCATGATGAGAGGATGGCTACAAGATATCGACAGCTTCAATCACGAAATGCTGTACTGACCTTTCTTAGACCGTCGCGGCTTTGAAGGGCAATTTGATGGGTGTGGTGGAGGTGGAGAAAATGCACCATTCCCTGCAATTAAACAAAACATAATTAAATTAATAAGCAATACAAATCAATAACTATAAATTATTCTCTACAGCCCATTCTCCCGTGTTTCTTAATAAGCTGCTAGACTTATTTCTGGATTAATAGCAATAACAATAGCACTTAAACTTATATACCACTATATACTGCTTTACAGCCTTCTCTAAGTGGTTAATGGTGTAGACAATAGATTGGGAGATCCATCACTATCCATGACTATGTCTCAAAATAAGTTTTTTTTTTAAATTTTGTTGTCTTGAAGGTTGGGAGACTTGATGAACCACCAAAGTGCCCAAATAATACAAATGCTCCTAGTATCACTAAGTGCCCAAAACCTCTCCCCAAATTTTGGAATATTACCATATTTTTCGATGTACAAAATGCACCTGAGTATAAGACGCACCTAGATTTAGAAGAGGAAAGTAACAAAAAAAAAGTTTTTGGTCTCCGCGCACCCCATTTTTGGGCCTTTTTGTGGCCTGTTTTTGAGGGGGTTTTGGCTTATTTTTTTCTGAAAAAGGCCCAAATATGGCTCCCCAAAAGCCCTGAAAATGGGCCCAAAAAGCCTCTAAAACAGGCCGGAAAAAGCCCCAGAAATGGTCCAATAAAGCTCTGAAAATGGACCAAAAAAGCCTCACAAACAGGCTGGGAAAAGCCCCAAAAACAGGCCAAAAAAAGCCTCGAAATTGGGGGGCTCCAAAAAGCTCCTCAAAAATGGTCCGAAAAACGGCCTGAAAAAGGGCCCGAAAATGGGGTTTGCAGAAGCCAAAAAACGGCCAGAGGGTGAGCAGGGCTTCAGCAACATTCGCTGTAGAAGACGCACAGACATTTTCACCCACTTTTTTTGTGGGGGGAAGTGTGTCTTATACGCTGAAAAATACAGTATATGTTCAGCTAACTGGCAGGTGCATATGCTACAAAGTCACTACAGTGGAAGATTCTGAACTGAAAATTCCTATAATGTTATTCTTGAATGTAAGCAGAATCTGTTATTTTGCTGTCTGATTCCACCATGTTGTATGTAGAATTTTCTTCTTCTAAAGATCTAAACATTGTCCTGGCATTTTACTGTTCAGTATTTAATTCATTCTGTGGGCACCTTTGAGAGAGGGAAACAACAGGACTCAAGCGAATTAACTATACATTCTTTAACAGGTTAAGTGAACACTTATAATCAATGAATTACATTCAACCCTTGACAACTCCTATAGAATAGTCTACACTTTTATTCATATAGATCCGAGAGAATGTCTATTTCCCCAAGGCCCAACTGTTCAATCACCAGATTGACTTTTCCTTGAGCAAGATCCAAGTTTTTAATTCGCCTTCCCTGACAAATCACAGTGATATGGGTGAACATGAGATATTTTGTGAATAGTTTTGCATGTGTATCTGAGAAGGGTGTGCCATCACAACCTCACCCATTACTTTTTCTACTGGAACATAGGAACAGGCATGATTTCCCATTCAAAAAGGTTCCCAACCTTGGCCTGGCAAAATTCAAGAAGATAAATAAATTTGGCTAGAGTACCTAGACTTTCCATCAGCATCTCAGTGGAAATGTGGCCTTCTTCTAACAGCTGTTTTCTTGCACTGTCACTGTCTACCCGGAGTTCAGACACCATGTTGCAGGGTATGAACCCCGTTCTTCCTGTGCATTCCCCTCTGTAGAAACCATCTGCATCTTTGTGGCCATAGACCTGTGAAAGAGGGATGCAGACAATAAATCGCAACAGTGCCAAAAGAATATTTGCTTATGTCCATTTACTTCTTTCAAGTTTCAACCCATTGCTAAATTCATCTCCAAGAGGTTTGCAATAATGGGATAGCCCAATGTTTCTCAACCTTGGTGTCTTGAAGATGTCTGGACTTAAACTCCCAGAATTCCTCAGCCAGCCAAGCTATCCCATTATTACAGTCCCACAACTTGAAGATGGCTGGGGAATTCTGGATGTTGAAGGCCACACATCTTGAAGACGCCAAGGTTGAGAAGCACCGGAATATACAAATTCACAGAATATTAAATTCTACTTATCCATCAACTCCAAGAAAAGAGATCTGAGGTTCATGGCATGGAACTCAACGTGACAACCAGGAGTAAATATGAAATCAAAGCTAGAGGTTGTTATGAGCTGAAGATGACATGTGGGGATTTTGCATAAATCAATAGCAAGCACATTGGGAATTTTACACAGCCAGTAGGAGGTAGTGATTAGCAGTGGTCTTAGAGTAGAGGCATCAGGATTCAAACTTCTGCTCCACCATGATGCTTCATGTGGCGACATTGGGAAAATCATATTAACCTTTCTTAAATATTTGTAAATATTATCATGGAGATGAATAGAATAGAATAGAATAGAATAGAATAGAAACGGGCCTTGGAGGTCTTCTAGTCCAACCCCTTGCTTAGGCAGGAAAACTTATAGCATATCAGACAAATGGTTATCCAATCTCTTCTTAAAAACTTCCAGTGTTGGAGCATTCACAACTTCTGGAGGCAAGTTGTTCCACTGATTAATTGTTCTAACTGTCAGGAAATTTCTCCTTAATTCTAGGTTGCTTCTCTCCTTTATTAGTTTCCAACCATTGCTTCTTGTCCTGCCCTCAGGTGCTTTGGAGAATAGGCTGACCCCCCTTTTCTTTGTGGCAGCCCCTGAGATATTGGAACACTGCTATCATTTCAACCCTAGTCCTTCTTTTCATTAAATTAGACATACCCAGTTCCAGCAACCGTTCTTTATACGTTTTAGCCTCCAGTCACTTAATATCTTTGTTGCTCTTCTCTGCACTCTTTCTAGAGTCTCAACATTTTTTTTACATCATGGTGATCAAAAATGGATGCAGTATTCCAAGTGTGGCCTTACAACCTGTACCTCAACAACCTCAACAGCTTGGGCAGGGAAAATTTTAAGACAGGCAGCCCTTGGTCACTTAACACCTTTTCAATGTTATGACAGACTTTAAAAAAATCTACTTACCATCTATCCTCAAAGTTATGACCATCAACAACAACCCATCCCCGTGGTCGCACAATTGATCTCATTTTGGGCACAAGGCAGGTGGATCACACCAGCTGCAGTGTCCCAAGATCACATGATTGTGATTCGCAACATTTTTTTTTTGCCATTCCTCGGCACTAAATATGTTGCATTTGCTTAACAACCACATGCTCCATTTTAACAACCACCTAATTTACTAAGAAACCCTATTGACCCAGACTGCCATAAAAATGATCATCAGATTGAATCAGATCACATGGCGATCCGCTTAAAGACTAAAACAACTTGCAACCAAAACTCTGGGCTCCATTGTGGTTATAAGTCAAAGACTGCCTGTAACTGCACTGGAAATATGACATAACAGCCTCTTTTCAAACCTTCTGATTCAGTCCAGGAAGATCCAGCAATTATCATCTGCTGAAAACCTTAAAAGGACAATTCTCTCAATCTCTTCTGTTTTGTGAATAAAGCCACAATTGGGTTAAGTGGCCTGTGATATGGGAAACAATAAGAAAGAAAACCATGTACACCTCAAGATTGTTGGGGGAGAGGAGATATAGACTCAGTAGGGTCCTCTCCCACCCTCCACTTCCCTCTCTGTAGTAAAGATAAAGGTAGATAATATAAAATAAATAAATAAACTGGAGCTTGCTTTTGTGTGTATTTCTAGCATTCTGTGCCTCCAAGTTTGATAAACCATCTTGGAGAACTGCAAGGCGTCTCCAGTTATTTGTAGTTATTCCAATAAAATGATTTCTGACCAGAGGACTTTGCAGCTGAACCTCTGGCCACTGCCAAGCCATAAACTTTTTTTTAATGTCTATATAAATCAGAGAGTTCTACATCCACCTACTCTGTGTGAATTGAGCCCTGCCAATATGTCTCTTCTTAGTGTCGCTCATACCTTCAGAATCTGGCCCTCTTGAAATGGGAGCTCCTCTTCGGCAGCATCCCGATTAGGGGACATCGAAACAGGGTCATAGTCAAAAAGAGCCACGAACAGTCGTGCTGAGCCCTTGTCATCTGCTGATTCAAGGGAAGGACTCCTCCAAGTTCCTAACCAGGACACAAAAAAGCAAATCACAATTGGACCGAGCCTGTCTATCAGGACAGAATTCCTAGCCCTCGTGTTGCACCTGCGAATTTGGAAGGATGGGGTTGATGCTGCAATTTTAACTCCTTCATGTATCTGATCTTGTAAGGAGGTCTGGAGCCATCCTTGTTCAACTCTTGCTAAAATTGTCCATGCCCATCCCCTCCACACTTTAAAACAGCCCTCACCAATAGTTCCACTGAGAGGTGGGATCCCTTCTTGACTTTTTCTCGGCGATCTTCTGTCTCTCTGGACAGGGGACTGGTAAGATGTTGAGTCCAACAATCCGGGATTACCTGTCACCTGAAAGAGAACCCTTGGCAGAATCAGTCTTGTGTTTATTCACTGACATTTTGGCTACACCCTGCAGCAAAAGCACAAAATGCAAAGGGCTGGTATGCAGCATTCCTCTTTTGCAAGTGTTTCCAGAAAACACTGACTCAAAGCAAAGCAAATGCCATAGGCTCAGTTTGCAGTTAAACTGAATCTGTCATTTGGACACCATAATAAGCATTCCCTCATTCATTGTGAGCTCTGGCGCTTGCCATGAAACTGAGAAAATGTTCATTTCCTTTGAGTTTTCTATACCTTGTGGGCCACTAGATCTCATTGATCAAGGTTACATTGATATAAGTTATTCCAAGACAAAACCGATCAGATGGCAGCCTCTCCAAGAAGGTTTTGCAAATAAAAAGAATGTGAGATTTAGAGTTCATAATAAAGGGTATTTAAGTTCGTGGACTTTCCCTAAAAATGAACGGGAGAAAAGGAATACTGCATTGGATATTTTCAGCCAGTGATGTCTGATTTGATAGCCAACCCCAAAGCAAAATATGAGAAAAGCCAATAAGGGAGGATCACACAAATGGGCTGTAAGTTTCAAATAAAAACAGAAGCCTCTATTTCATAAAGCGCTCAACACAATAAGCAGAATGCAAGCAAGCATAGGAGCAAAGGGTCAAAAGCACAGTCAGAATTGTGGCAAGCTGCTGTAGCAACACCAGCTGATGAAGGAAGTGGCTCACAGACCCATGTTTGCACAAGGGGGCCCTCCTTCCAAGCCTGCTCTGGCCTGGCTCCCAAGACAGAGGGATTTTTCTCCCGATTCCTGTTCCATTCTTCTGGGGCACCATTGGCTTTCTTCCTCCATCCAACATGTCCAGGTGAATGGCTGGGAGATGCACTCCAATCCGTGCTCTCTCCCTCCCAACTATTGGAGCGCTTCAGTTCTCGTCGCCCACCGGATTGGACTGATCCTGATCGGCTGGAGCAGTCGCTCCATTCCTCCTCACAATCTGTGGGCGATCCATCAGCCCTCCCGTCTGAACTCAACAGGCTCACTGGCGTGGAAGTGATGGTTAAATCATCTTCCTCGTTTGAATCATACTCAATATCAATCTCCAAATTCTCTGGGCTGAGGCAGCGGGGGAGACCTTGTACCGCTTTCTCCCTTTTCTCTTGGGGCATCATTCTCCCTGAAGGAACTTGATCAAGTCTTTGTCCGGCCCAGCTGCACAGCTTCAAGTCACCCTCCATCTCAAGGCTGGTGATCACATCCAAATTCTCCGTGAGGCTCTGCGCTCTGTAAAGACCACCTCCAGTGTAGTAAGAATTGCTCCGCAGAGAAACACTGGGCTCTCGGATGTCGCCTTTTCGCTTCCTGTGTCCCTGGGGTTGGAGATGGGTCTTCTCCTTGCAATGACTGGATCTTCTCCATTCCAAAAGAGGAGATCTTGATGGTTTCTTTTGGTCATCCCACTGATAGGTCATATCTTCACCATCCCATCTCCCAGAGCAACTGGACGTTTCATTCATATACTCCCCTCTGAACTTCTGGAGAAGGGTCTTTTCAGGTAGCTCTGAAAGAGTGTAGTTTCTTTTAGACCAAGAACAGAGGGGACCTTGGGTTCTTCTGGTATGATTAGGAAGCTTACTCTGGAAGCTTTCCACAGACTTCTTTTCCAAAGGGATGGAAATAGGTTGGTTTAGGGCTGGGTTCCAGCCTTCATCATCATCATCATCTTCCTGTTCTTGCTCCTCCTCCTCTTCAGTCACTTCAGGAATACTAAACAGAGCCTTGCTGCGATTTTTTTGCAATGGCATTTCCAGAATCCGTTCCAAGATTTCTTCATCACTGTCAGTGTCACCAAGATCCAACTGTGCTCCAGACCCAGAAACCAGACCATCAAGGAAGAAGCAAAGAGAGAAAGAGGAATTAGGCATTAAAAGGTGGGTAAACAACACTTACCATCACTCTTGTAGATGGCATTAAATAAGGACTAGACAAATTCACAAAGTGAAAAGTCAATCAGTGGCGATGAATGAAGGTAATTAAATGGAAGAACGATACTCAGAGGCAGAACAACCCTTCAAACTTATTGCTGGTTTTTATTTCATGATTGTGGGCTTCCCTATTGAAAGCAAGATTCTAGTTTTGATAAATCTATTTTCATCTGGCTCCAGCACGGTTCTTTCCAGTGTTTGAACCCTGCTAAAATCCATCTCCAGGACCTATGTTACAAAGCTAAAGAAGCCATTCCTTTATAGAGTAAAAAAATGTGGAAAATGGAAATGGACAAATAAATGGTTGAATCGCCAGCTGTACAGCTGGAACTGGAGTATCTCTTGGTGTATTACACATCACATGGCTACTCCAATCTACCTGAAATACTGTATATTATGAGTGATGTCGAGCTGGCCTGGCGACACCTACTCTGTCGACCCTGGCGACACCTACTCTGCCCCCCCCCCAGGTCAAACACAACCCTGATGCGGCCCTCCATGAAAGTTTGACACCCCTGAGTTAGATCAACCCTGTTTTCCTTTCATGCCCTGCCAAACTATATCCCCACCACTGCTACTCTCCATTTTGTTATAACTCTTTTTCAGTTTTCCTGTGTTCCTACCCACTTATAGTTCTCTATGGGGAGACATGCTCCATCATCTAGCTCTATCAATCTCCAAACTGATGATGCCATAATGTCACAGCCCACCTGGCCTTTCTAAGGATGTTAGTAATTCCAGAAAATTTACATAGTGCCAAGTCGGGAAGTCAGGCACAATAGGATAAGTTATCCCTGAGCTTTGAACAATTGATACCACCGCATCAAACTCTTTGTTCTGCAGAGAGCATTCTATTTATTTATAATTTTAACTTATACCCTGCCTTTCCTCTCAGAGTTCATGACATCATGCTCCCTTCTTAGCTCTATGAAGAAAATCTTCTTTACCTTCTTACCTGCAGTTCTGGTAGCACATAGCCACAATACTTAGGCCAAACATCACCTCTGTGGGAATACATAGCCCCAATTACCCCAATTACCTACCATAGCCCCAGTTTGACAAAGGCTGAAATACAGTCTGAAGGAAGGAATGAGGTTTTAGGGAACTCCCTGAATGCTTTTTGAGAACTCTGTGAAAGCTGCCTTGATTGATGCAATGGAAGAAAATGTAGAGAAGAATACACACACTCTTTTCAGGCCGAGGTCTATGGGGCCAGGACAAAAACAAAATGTTATTGTAATCTAATTTAATTCAAAAGTATGTTGTTTTAATTCAATTAATGAAATGTAGTTAATATAATTATTCCCTGTGTTTCCTCATTTTAATTCCTCTCTATATTAGCAATAGCACTTAGACTTGTATACCGCTTCACAGTGCTTTACAGCCCTCTCTAAGCGGTTTACAGAGTCAGTGTATTGCCCCCAGCAATCTGGGTCCTCATTTTACCCACCTCGGAAGGATGGAAAGCTGAGTCAACCTTGAGCCAGTGGGAATCAAACTGCCAAATTGCAGTCAGCCGGCAGTCAGCAGAAGTAGCTTGCAGTACTGCATTCTAACCACTGCACCACCGTGGCTTTTTAATGTTATTTTTATTTAATATTAAATATTATATTAAGATTTGCAGCAATTTTTGGAGATGCCCTGAGTTTGGGGAGTATCGAGAATATAAACAAATAATCTCATGAAGATGCTTGAAGGAGTTGAGCAAATCTGCAACTCCTCCTTAAGGGCTTCATAAAGACAGCAAAAATAAGAATACCTTGTCTCCATTTTCTCTGCTGC
The DNA here is from genome assembly GCA_017656035.1 of Myanophis thanlyinensis. Lineage (NCBI taxonomy): Eukaryota > Metazoa > Chordata > Lepidosauria > Squamata > Homalopsidae > Myanophis > Myanophis thanlyinensis. Next base: position 18,572 of record JAEANM010003415.1, read on the forward strand.
AATAGTCACTTGGATTCCATTTCATCTCCCCTGGCCTACCAGAAACTGGCTTCTCTTCTTCCTCCTCTTTCTCATCTTCTTCCTCCTCTTCCTCCGTAATATCAGAAAGGTCAGAACCACGATTGTGGTCAGTTAGAAGATTAAGTGATCGGTTTCCTGGATCTGACCTTTTGTCTGTCTGCTAGAGAAATTCAAGAGGAAAGGCTCATTAGTGAAAAACCGAATGTTGTATAATTGGAATGAATGACTGAACCCCTTCCTAAATCACTCCTTTCATACTGAACATATATCTTCAAATATGAAATTGCATTTATACTTTGGAGGGAGGGTGTTAATTTTAAAACAGATCTGGATGTTTTCGGAGGTATCTGCAAGGTATGGTCAAAAAAGCCAAGATGGTAGCCTTAATAGCACAATAGAGTTTTGACCACATTTTGACTTTTTTTTTTCAGTATAGCCCAGTTTAGCCGCTGGGTATAGCCTTTGATGTTTTGGAATGTAAAGCAATTTTATTTTGTCTTTTAGCCAAACGTTTTTCCAGAAGTCAGAAGAAGGCACTTCTTAAATCCTGGCTGATTTGGTTTTTAATAGGCCTCCGACAGGAAATATTACAAACTGTTAGTATAAACAATAATTATGTCTGCACATTCACTCCCTTGCATGAAGACCAAAGGGCTTTGCGGTTTGTATGAAGTTACGGATCATTAGGTTTTTCTAAAGCAAAGAGGCCTTTGATCAATGAATACCAACCTCTCTTCTAATCCTTGGCACCAGCTGAGAGGAGTCGTCTCTGGAACCTTCTTTCAACAGCTGCATCCTTCCCGAAGACTCAACTAAAGATTCTGGAGTTTGTCCTTCACTTTGGCCCACCTCCCCAGTGCTGTCTTCTTGCATGGAAGGTCCGTCCAGGTGTGGTATCTTTGGTTCTAGGGAGCTCTGATTGTTATCTGGCTCTCTTTCTGAAAAAGCATTTGTCTCCTGGTCTTCAGAACAGCTTTCACAGGTCTCCAGGCTACTAGCGCCACTGTCTGAAATGGGTGGCTCCTGCTTTGTCACGTTGAGCAGCAGTTCCTGGGAGTACAGATATTAATTATTAATATCTCTTAATATTACAATAATATAGATATTAAATGTGAAATAACAGTTGTTCTTTTTCTAATTAGAAAGGAGAGAGAGACAGAGATTCCTGTAAAGTTATGAGAACATATCTCATCTAGGGGTTGGCAAGTGTTGATGTTTCACCATTGTTTGGTTATTAGAGGAAAACACAGTGTGAATGAAAATGGAATCACAACTGCGCATAAAAATCCCCTAAAATTCATACTAACAGACTTTTGTGTGTCTTTTGCTTAACTGTGCTTTTGCTGAAGAAGTTAAACTGATTGCTCTCAGGATATACATTATGGATTGTGACTTCAATAAGTATTGAATAGGATACGTAGCTTTATTGCTCTGTTCAATACAAGGCCTGTTCAAGAATAGGCAAAAGGGGCTGCAACGTTTTTTTTAAATCCTAACAAATGTGGTAATATTGAAAGGCAGCTAAGGCAGACGCCTGCCTGATTCATTGGAATATAAGAAAGGGAAGAGATACAGCACAATCGAATTTGTAAGATTTCATTTCATTATAATACAAGTAGTTTGAGCCTTCCCGTGGATCTGATTTCCTGGTCTGGTCTATCTAAATGGGACTGACAGTTAGTTAGTTGAAAATTGCTGGATTCACATATGACTCTAAACTATGTTTGGGTTTCTTATTATTTATTTAAATGTATTGGCCACCCAACTCTAACAGACCTGGGGCGGCATATAAAACTAGAAAAAAAAAAAACATTAAAACAGCTCAAAAAATTAATCCCTTGCCTTGGGAAACCAGATACTGACTTCTCAATCATGTTTTTCTGCTTTGTAAATAATGGTTTATGTGGGTTAAGACAAATCATGATGAAATTGAGGCTTAGTGCAATATGTGAACTGAATTAATGACTGGCCCAAGATTCCTCACCAACTTCATGGTTGAAGAAAACTTAATTTCAGATATGCCACATGACATTTCACAACATTTTTCCCATTCGTGGAGCTAGGGTGGGTGTGGCCTGTGTGTGACACATCTGGCCTGTGGGCCGCCAGTTTGGCACCCCTGTTTATAGCATACCATGGCCAGAAAGACGTTTATTTCAGTGTTCATGGATTCCTCCCCATTCCCCAATCTCTATTTATCTACTAGGAAGGAAGGAGTTTCACACTACCTGGTTGTCTTCTCCAGATTCCTCCTTCTTCAGCACAGTCAGATCTTCCTTCACCACACTGCCTGCAGAGCGCAGAAGGTAATTCTCTTCTTCTCTTGGAAGAGTTCCAAGTTCTGGTGACACAGCCTGCACCGTTGGTGTCAAGGGAGCCTTGACATTGGAGGATGTCTCTGAATGCACATGATGCCCAATATTTTCACTAGTAATCATGGGCTGCAAAGTGAGTTTGGCAACTGAGCTCTTAGTAGCAGAAGGCAGTTCTTTCTCTGGAACCTGAGAAGTTCGTGTCACAAGAAGTGCCTGTGCTTCCCCACCCAGAAGCCGGGAGGGGTGACAGTGAAACTGAGATTCAGAAGAGCAGTCTATTTCTTCCAATAACGCCGAGGGGATCTGAGCTGACACAGAATCCACCGATTCTCCATAAAGAGACACGGTTCTTACAGTCACTTCCTGACACAGCTGGAGAATCTGCAGCTGGGAAATCTCAATCAGGACACTACCAGCTGTTGGAGAGGTAACTTCCATCACCTAAAATAAGATTAATTAACTTGAATAAGTAGGAAGATAGATAAAGGCTGAGGTGCCTACTGCAAAAAAAAGGAGGGTAGGATTGTTCATTCTTAGTGATAAACAAGCAAGGGGGCCTCTAAGTAGAAAGATGGGAGACAGTAGTATGGCAGTGTCAACCCTGAAGTTGGCCGAACTGTGGCCATTTTTTTGTTTTGTAGCTTTTCTCTAGGGAGTTTTTTTTTTCTCACTGCATCAAGGCTGACACAGCCTGGAGTGAAATGACCAGGGTTGAGGGCGTGTGTGTAGAGATAGCTGGGGTGCGGTAGCCAAAATAAAATTCTTTCCCCTGGGAAGCAAGGACGTTGGTGCAGGTATTTGGAAGAAGAAGACTGAGGTCATCTAGCAACTGGAGTACAAGCTGATTGGACCGTGTGACTGATGACTTTGGAGTGGTGGTGGAAGTGACAAAATTTACTTTTAATTGGGTATAAAACCAGCAGAAACTGAGAGCCAGTTTTCCACCTAGAAGTTGCCAATTTGACATGTTCTTTGAGGAATAAATATGTCTGCCTCGGAGTTCTTATTGAATAGGATGTATTATTTGGAACCTTTACAGACAGTGTATAAATGGGTGCGTGCAATGAAAATGAGGATGGTTTATAAGGATAGAAGACTGGAGAGATACAGTCAGTGGTATTGGTATAAACTAAATTTAAACTTTTTTTAATCTCCTAACTTTAATTATTTTTGTTCCCTACCTCTCTGGGTGTTTTGCACTTTACATAATTTATCTAACCCCCAAAAGCTTGGGCCATTTCCCGAGACACATACACATGACCCTGTTGGGGATCTGGTGGCTACCTGGGATAGGGCGGCTGCCGGGGCCCTAGATCGGGTCGTGCCCTTGCGGCGTCTGACTCGGCGCCGATCCCAATTGGCTCCTTGGTTTTCCGAGGAGCTAAGGGAGATGAAGCGCCGAAAAAGACGCCTAGAGAGCGGTTGGAGGGCCGGTCGCTCCGAATCCGACCTAACACTTTTGCGAGCCTATATTAGGACGTATTTAGTGGCGATAAGGGTGGCGAAGCGTTCTTACTTCTCCGCCCTTA
>JAEANM010003416.1:0-22436 GCA_017656035.1 Myanophis thanlyinensis
CCCGTAAGAAACAATATATGCAGTGTTATATTTGTTTTAAATGTCACAATGGTTTTGCGGCTCCCAGGTGTTTTTTTTCCTTCGGAAACGGGTCCAAGTGGCTCTTTATGTCTTAAAGGTTGCAGACCCCTGGGCTATACTATCCTATGAAAGACTTGCTGTTATAAGTAAAAGTAATCATTCTATTGCTGAATCCTTAGCAGGATGGTAATTAAATCTGGACTTTGATATTCAGATGTGTCTCATTTGACACAATGAATGAAAGGACAGGTGAATATAGATATCTACTTAGTATGTATTGGTAATTTTTGGGGTAGTGGTTGAGGTTTCTGCTAAATAACTATTATAAATGTTCAGAAAAGCATTGCCTTTTTGTAACATAACCCAACTGAAATCTTTTCATAAATTTCTACCTGATCTACACTAAGTTGCTGCCTTGTATTTTCAAAGCAAAACTGCAGGAAGAGGCAAGTGATTGATTGCAATAGCACTGTGTTTTTTTACAATTACATAGATAGCTTAATCGATGGATTAAAGCAGTTATCTAAAGAAGCTTAGATATTTTTAAAGCACTGACATTGTGTAATTGACAGTACATAGTACATAGTCCTACAGGAGTTATGCCTTTGAAAAACATTCTAGAAAAAAAGAAAAATGGGATTTTCAAGTTTCTCCAAGTGCTTTATTACAATTCCTATTTGCACATTAACAGCACTATGTGAATCATTTTGTCATAGCTTCCCTCCCTCCTTCCCTCCCTAATTTTATATTAAATACTATTCAAAATATATTGCTTAGGTCATAGAATGCTACACTCCTTTGAAGAAAAAAATATTGATTAATAAGTTAATAACAAACTGGCTGATTCTATTTTTAATATAATTGGTTTAAAATATAACGGTGCAGGAACTTACAAGGTTTCTGCAATATAAGAGGAAAGTTACCATTTATGTAAGAGAGAAATATAATTTTCAAATGCTGTCTGACCTCATCTAAAACGATGTTTCTCAGCCCCAGCAACTTTAAGCTGTATGGACTTCAGCTAAATCAATGCGGTTTAAAGGTGCTGAGGCTGAGAAACACTGAGCCTCACTGAACCATACAGAAGATATGATTACTTCAATCCATGTAAATATAGATTAACAGAATTAATTGAAAGTCACATGATTTGAATAAAGTAATCTGTATAAATGCTTTGGCAGCTTAAAAAAAATCCAAAGCAGCATTCCAGTGTGCATCTCCTTCCATTTCTAAGAGGACACTACAAAAATTGTTAGCATTATTGAGAATATATTTCAACTGAATACATCCGCAAACATCGCAGCACTTCAGTCCAGAACATGACCAAATGGCAGGGTAATTCCCAAATTCTGCCACTATGTAGAAGGTGCCATTTTCCAATTGATAGGAATTAAGTGCAACCAAATTTCTTCACGCAGGCCATGGTTTAATCAGTGCCATCTAAGACATTGTGCTATCTGAAGTACAGTATATTCAAGTAGACTTTAGCGAAAGCTAGAGCCGATAGCACTATACAAGTACTAGACTGTTTCATTGTTCAAACAATATGTTCTCTCATCATCACCACGATATTCCTTCTTTATTGTGCTATATGAAGCACAATATGTTTTATTCTGTCATCTTCAGTTAAGGATGAGGCTTAAGGAGGCCCCATTAAATGAGGTATGTAAAATATGCACGGATGAGTTTGGTCATTATTTTATAAGCAGATCCATAAAATCATGCACATATGTTTGGAACATAAATGTAAGTTGCTCTTCTATGTGCTATAACTTCTTTTTCATAACAGCAGCCATCATCTGAAATTATCTCCTAAAGGCAATACATTACCAATATTTTTCTGTTCTTAGGTCTTCTTATGTTTTGGAAGACCTTCAAGTCAGGTATAATTTTAGCAAATTGAGCTGAATACTGGCTCATGAAATTTATGGGTTCTCTGATATTTTAAGTACAAAAAAGTAAATATTTTTCTTTTAAAACTTATGCAGTTGACTTTGTTCAAATTATGAATTGCTCAATAGTCTACAACCCTAATTTTAAATTCAGTTCATCTGAAAATATCTGAATTCATGACTGTTTATTTTCTTTTTCAAACTCATATGCTGCGGCTTAAAAAAAGAAAATCTGGCACAGATCATTGAATATCTTCCTTCTTTTCAGATTTCACAGAGGAATGTGCAAAGAGCTCTCCAGTGGACTATTTTTGGTACAGGGAGACCTTAAACATCACCACTTCTATTGAAGATTCTGGAAGTGTACAATGGTGGCTTTTGCTCTGCTTGATTTGTGCCTGGGCAGTGCTGTATGTATGTACAATCAGAGGGATTGAAACAACAGGAAAGGTACCTCAATCTTTTTGCTTAGCAGGGAAAATGCTCTTTATATTTGTGGTTCTTCCTCTTGCAAATTATTCCAGAACATCCTCTTTGAGGAAAATCACATCAAATAGTCCCTTTACAGACATTTTTTTGCAGTTTGAGTTTAGAAATTGGAAAACAGCCACTATAGTTTCTATAATGGGTGGGAGAGCAGTTTTTGGAGAAAAGTAAGTAGGAAGTGCAAGATGTTCTCCTTGCTGCCTGCCAGATCTTAACTACACATTTTCCCAGTCTCAGCATTCCCTTACCACAGGGGTGGGCAATTATGGCTCCTTCATGACTCGTGGACTTCAATTCCTGAGCAAGCATGGCTTGCTCAGGAATTCTGGGAGTTGAAGTCCACGAGTCATGAAGGAGCCATAATTGCCCACCCCTGCCTTACCATATAATGTCCAGTTGTGCTCTTAATAAAGACCTGAACACCATAGCATGAGAGGTGAAAACTACAGAGAAATTGCAGATATAGCTGTGCCATTGAGCTATTTTGCATATGATGTTACTTCAGAAAAAAATGTCATTTATGGGGCAGTTGTTTCTATGTCCCACCTTCCTTGGTAACATCTAGATAAGTGGGAGGGAAGAAGTTGCTACTAGACACGATCCCTTTCTTATGTGGCCTTATGTACATGGTTCTTGCTTTACATGGTATCTGCAAGATGTGAGCCAAAGTAAGCAAAATAGTCTCTTCCCTGCAGAAGTATATTTTATAAATCTGCATTTTGAGAATGACCTAGTTTAAGGACAACCCATAGTTAAGAATAGAGCCTACTGTGGTAAAAACAGTGTTAAATACACAATGGTTCAAGTTCATTACACTTGAACTTGATAGCAGTGTATAAGTATTCATACACTATTATGCAATGGTACTGTTCTAGCTTATATACAAATTTGACTTAAGACCTTGAGATTGGAACTCACTCTTAAACTGGGGACTATCTATAATATGTATCAGATACATTTCTCATTAATGATCGAGAGAATTATTCTGCAATTATCCAAAAGCAAGTAACCAATTCAAACCCATTCTAACATCTCCAAAAACAGGTGTAAGTATTTAAAGTCTATCAGGACAGACTCATGAGAAGGGTAGCTCTAGACTAGAGCTATTGTGATCACCATTGAAAAGACTTTGTATCTTGCAATCTGAAATTACTGATAGGTCTGCAAACAGTATTTTGTGATGTAGGTATTACAATTCTCAGGTGTACAATTCTCAGTTGTATATATTCTTCCTCAGGCAGTATATGTGACTTCAACCCTTCCATACATTGTCTTGACCATTTTCCTGATCCGTGGCTTAACTCTGAAAGGAGCTACCAATGGCATTGTTTTTCTATTTACACCAAATGTAAGTATTAATTATTTTTGTATTTCAAGAAAATAAAAATGTTATTAAATTAACATCCAAAGAGCTGTGATAATTCCAATTCTAATACAGTCTGCATTGTTTTTCTTATTATTACCAGTCCTTTACATAAGAGAAAACTTGTAGGCCAATGTTCCCAGGTTTAATGTATTACTGGGACATTTGCATGTTAAAGGAACATCTTTCCTCACTTATGAAGTCTCATCTGTACAGCTTTTGCTTTGGCAAACTTTGGGCAATTTTTATAAAAGACAGTTCAGAATTGGAATGCTTTTTCAGCTGACCTAAGAAAACTAATGAATGGAATGCAGTTAATTATTTTGTGAAGCTAAGCCCAGCCTGTCTTTCTGAATCAAGTTGCACAGAAATTTGGGGGGGGGGGGGACCCACACCAAGATGAAGTTACATTGACCCCTACAAGAAACCCTATACATAAATTGTATGAATTAAATAAATTCATACAATTTATGAGTTTTTTTTCCAAGTTCTAATAGGAAATAGCTATTTGTTGGAATGTGCATGCTATTATTATTTTATTCTCTCTCTCTCCCTCTCTCTTACACACACACACACACACCCACAGACCTCAACATTTTACACTGCCAAAACTTAGATTTCAATAGTAAGTCAAAGGAACTTTTAAAAATGGTTGACAGCAGACTGTCTTCTAGGGGTTTCTTGTTTTCATTCCTACCTTTAAACCTTTCTCCCTCTATAAAACAATCTAGGGCCCTAATTTCAATGTTGCCTCTTCAAGTGCTATCCTTTCATAGTCAGATAAATTCCTGCAACCCTCAGGAATTACTTAATTATGGCCCATCCTGTCAAAATATGTCCATTGCTATAAATGCATATTAAATCAAGAAATGGAATGTGTTTCCAGGAAAGTATTGGTAGGGTCTAATACTTGGGGTTCCTAATAATGTCCGTATCTTTATATAAACCCAAGAAAGATGACAGCTTAATAGAAATAAACACAACTTGCATGTAATTAGTTCCAATCCTGCAATATCTAGCTTTAAAAAAGGGAGAAGAGTTAAAGACCTTGGAAAGGCCCTTTGCTCTATCCCTGGAGGACCACATTGACAGAAATAGGTGGGAATACTCATTTTTAAAGGGAAAGTTTATACTGGCAAACTTTGGCTTAACCAATTGTGTTTACCAATGCCGAAATGCTTTCCTTTGCCTGTCCAGCCAAACTAGGCTATTTATCCAAGATCGTAGATAGATTGATACCCAACAATTATCTGCTTCTTGATCTTGAGCCATGCTCTAGATAAAATAACATTGTCCCGATGGTGGGGTGGAGGGCGAGAGATTCCCCTTCCACAAATTCTTATAAATGAATACATTACATGTTCAAAGACACCATTTCTTCACAATGTACTTTTCTCTACAGATGTCCTGTGACTTAAATTTTAAAACCATTTTTCTCCTTCTTCTTCCTCAGGTGGCTGAATTGGCTAACCCCGTCACCTGGCTAGATGCTGGAGCCCAAGTGTTCTATTCTTTTTCTCTAGCCTTTGGTGGCCTCATCTCATTCTCCAGTTATAATTCAGTCCAGTAAGTTGCTATTATGCTATTAAAAAGGGACCCAATTCTTTTTTTTAATAACATACATTGAGAATGGATTAGGGATATAATTTGAAAGGATATTTCTGGTGAGACAAACAAACAAGGTTCCAAATCTAATTAATCATAAGAATCTAAGAAACTATATATGTCTGCTGATCCAGACCAAGGAATTATTTAGAACTGCCCCTAGAGTTTCCAAAGTGGCTGTTTAGAAAAAAATCCCAAAGAGTAGGTGAACCCAATAATGTTCTCCTATAGAGGTTCTTTAGCAACTGGGGTTTGAGACCTGATCCTGACACATATAGGCTCCTTTATTACTTTATGCATATTTACTAAATACTTTTTAAAAGATATCCATATTTGGTGTTATTGTTTTGTTCTCTAGTACTATAGAAAATTCTACCCTTTTCATGAATAAAAGTAAATGGGAAGAACTCAGAGAGCTTTTCTTTCTTTCTGCCTTTCTTTCATAACTATTCCAAGGGGACCACACCTGCCCTTGGTTGTGCTTTTGAGTTTAATCTCAAATCTATATGACATCTTCTTGACCCAGCCCTCAGCTCTGCATAAACTTTTTTCTATTTTTATTTTTTCTTGGCTTTAAAAAAATAGTACTTATTCTGGTAAAGTGATCCATTTATCAATTCCTTCAATAGACTGACTCTGCTGGTTGACTTGGAATTATTTAGAACTGCCTAAAGAAGTCCCAAAGAAGGGGCTTCAGTTTGGACGTGCCTTGTAGATTAATATCAGATCTCACCTGCCCCCTCCCGCTCATCCTATTTCCTACCTCTTCATATTTTAATTCATATTTTGTATTTTACATTTTGTGTCTTAAAGTTTTGAAGGCTCTATGTATATAGTTTTATGTTTTAACATTGTAAGCTATCCAGAATTACCCTGTGGTAAGATGGGTGGCCAATAAATTATAGATAGATAGATAGATAGATGCATAGTAACACTTGGAAACTATTATGACAAGTCAGCTGCCTTCCTTGTTTTTGTTTACTATATAGCAATAATTGTGAAAAGGATGCTGTGATCATTTCTGTGATAAATGGCTTCACATCCATTTATGCAGCCACAGTCATATATTCTATCATTGGATTCAGAGCAACAGAAAGATATGATGATTGCTACAGCCGGTAAGTTGTGCTTATGTCCTAGTTAGTATATTACTGCTGATTGAAAGAGGGTTGTTTGGCTAACATAACCACCAACTACAGCAACAATTAACAGTACAAGTGGTGCAGAATGGATGGTGAAATTGGGGAGGACTGGGCATCAAAACTTTAAGAATATTGTTCATTGTTCATATTTATTGATAGATTAGACCAAATGAAAACTTTTACCCTCAGTCTTGTTCAGTGTCATAAGAAAAATGGCAACTGCAACTATTTGTTTCACTGTGACCCAGATTATAACATGAATTTTTTTTGTCTATTTTCTTACAGAAATATCCTCACTTTGATAAATGGATTTGATTTGCCCGATGATAACATAACCGAGAACAATTTTGTAGAGATGCAAGCTTGGTATAACGCAACCAAACCAGAAATCTTTTCAACCCTGAAATTTGAAACCTGTGACCTGAATGAATTTTTAACTGATGTAAGATGATAATATAGGGCTATATATATATGTATAAATATATATATTTGCTAGGTTAGAACGATAGGAAGAATTAATGTCACTTAAAACTACATTTTAAAAAATTGATAAAATGTATGACAAATTTGGGATTTTTAAAGATAATTTACTGGTTATTGTTTAATCTACTTATGCTCAGAATTTTCAGACGTATTATGTTTTCTATGAATTACATTTCATTTTTTTCATCTTTTTCTTACTCACTAATTTAGCAATAGCTATTTAAAAATTGCCCCTGTAAATTGTGCATTTTGCATGTTTAATGCTAATCTAGATAATACAGACAATGATCCAAATAGGTTTTGTGTGTTCTAAAGATAGAAAGAAAGGATTTATCTCAAAATAATAAACAAAGTAAACTTGTTTTTCATTTTAGCCAAATCTTTATTAAATGGGGATTAGACTTGAATTAACAAGATTAATAGCGATTTCCATCTACTTCCCAGCTGGGTAAAAAAGATGGAATATTTTTATGCAATGAAGAACATAGGAAGAGCCATAGTGGAGTAGAATAATTACATCTCATATTTTTATTTATATATTCAAGACAAGTCTCTACTTCCAAACCATTTATAACCTAAATAGAACGATGGAAAAGCTAAGGAAAAGAGTTAAGCCAGTAAAGTAATGAACTATACAAACCAATTAGGATAATAATGTTGTTTGTTTGTTTTAACTATTTACAATCCCCTTTGCATCCAGTGGAAGAAAATTATATAGATTTAAATATGGACTAATTTGATACAGATATATCAGACTAATAAATATATTTCAAAATGAGTACTGTAGTAACCTAATGTTTTTTATATCTTCGTACTCTGATTTGAAATTTTACATAGGGAGTAGAAGGAACTGGTTTAGCATTTATTGTCTTCACTGAAGCTATCACCAAAATGCCCATTTCTCCACTCTGGTCAATCCTCTTCTTTATCATGCTGTTCTGCTTGGGTTTATCATCTATGTTTGGGAACATGGAAGGTGTACTGGTACCCCTGCAAGATCTCAGAATTATACCTAAAAAATGGCCTAAGGAAGTTGTTACAGGTAAGTTGAAAATTGTTGCATAACTGGGGATGCGGTTGATAGTTTGCCCTGGTTGCAACCTGGGTAGATTGCAGGTCTATGGACATTTTTAAAGAGCTATGAAGTTTAGCTTCAGTATGAATAATTAACCATGGTTTTAAAGAGAAGATGGTAATTGCACACTCAGTTTGATACTTGCTCAGAAACTTAATAGAGCAGTAGACTGAGAAAAGAGAAATCAGATAAATATACCATTAGCTGCTGAATACCGCTGATGGACGATGTTGAAATTGTTTGTTTGTAATGCTGAATAACATCGTTCATTTTTGCATATTAACTCTTTTGAACTGGATCTTTCTGTCTGAGGGGGTAAATTCAGAAAGCAGCAATCTTTCAATTTGATGACTATTCCTTGATTTTGTGTCTGCTCCTAGGGACAAAGTGGTGGGTTTGAAGAGCAGCCTGTACTAGGAAATAATGTGGTTCAATACTGATTAAAAGGACATTCTATCTGCCCTATCCCCTTGCTTGAAACATGGAGTGAAATTCTCATATTGACAAAATGTATTAATCCTTCTACTTTTTTTGTTTATTTGTTTACAGGCCTGATTTGTTTGGGATCTTTCTTGATTGCCATTATTTTTGTGCTGAGATCTGGTAACTATTGGTTGGCTCTTTTTGATAGCTTTGCTGGATCCATTCCCTTGTTGATAATAGCCTTTTGTGAGATGTTTTCAGTTGTCTACATATATGGGATAGACAGGTAAGATATAGATGCAAAAAAGGTATAAAGCATCTTTTTGTTAGGCAATCAATAATTGGGAACTTTGCTGATAAGCTTAAGCAAATCACTTTTTCCCCCATCTTTAAAAAAAGAGAAAACCAGTGATTTGAAAATTTAAGAGTTTATGTGCACTACATTTAACCTTTAAAAATAAAAAAATATTGACCTCTATTTATTCTAGGCAGATTTTTTAAAACCTCCATAAACTACCAATGTACATTGAACTATTTAATGTGGAGTTTCAAATCAAATCAAATTTTATTTGTCACATACATATACATGGTACGAGAATGCAGTGAAATGCATATGCGACCATTCACGACCATACGTAGTAGGGCAAAAGATAGTCTAGATAGGGTAGGAGAATAAGTTAAGAGTGAGGTAGTTTATGGGAGTTCTGTTGGTCCTGGTTGTTATAGTTTAGGGTTTAGGGTCCGTATTACCTGTGGGAAGAAGCGTCTCTTTAGTCTCTCTGTGTTGGCTTTCAGGGAGCGGAAGCGTTTTCCTGTCTGCATCATAGCGAACAGTCTGTTGTTGGGATGGCTGGGGTCTTTCAGTATCTTGCTGGCTGTGGTCCAGCATCATTTTTTGTAGATGGAGTGCAGTTCAAGGAGTTTGGTGCAGATGATGCACTCTGCTATGCGCACCATCCTCTTTAGAGCTTGCCTGTCCTGCATGGTGCTGTTTCCGAATCATGTAGTGATGTTGCCCATCAGAATGCTTTTTATCATGTAGGAATAGAAGTTCCTGACCATGCTGGGAGCAGTCTGTAGTCTCTCAGACGTCTGAGATGGTATAGACGTTGCCGGGCCTTTCTCACCACAATGTTAATGTGTTGGGTCCATGATAGGATCTGTGAGATGTGGACACCTAGGTATTTGAAGCAGTCTACTCTCTCCACTGGGCTCTTGTTGATGACAGGGATCTGGTATGTCCTTTTCTGCTTTGTGCTAAAGTCCACTATCAGCTCCTTTGTCTTGCTGACATTAAGAAGATTATTTTTCTGACACCAGTTCTCCAGGTTTCTGATCTCGTCTAGGTAGGTCGTCTCGTTATCGGAGATCAGGCCTACCATAATGGTGTTGTCAGCAAACTTGATGATGGTGGTGGAGTCTGTAGTGGCCATGCAGCCATACGTGTATAAGGAGTATAGCAGGGGGTTCAGGATGCAGCCCTGGGGACTCTGGTGTTGAGGGTGAGTGAGGTTGAGACATGCATATCCATCCTTATGGCCTGTGATCTCCCAGTTAGAAAGTTGGAGATACAATGACATGGGGTGGGCTGAGGCCCAGGTGCTTCAGCTTGCCGGTGAATGTGGAGGGATTATGGTATTGAAAGCTGAACTGTTTTATTTATAACCCTATATGCTTGAGGTAAAATTCCCATACATGGAATTTAGTTTCTTACTAGTAGTAACCCCACATACCCCTTTAAGTTTCCTTTTAGTTAAAACCTGGATATATCTGTTGTCATCTCTGCAATTTTTGATTGTTTCTTAACCCAAGAGATTAGGAAGGTTTCCAATTTCTCAAAATGAGCTGAGAACTGTCCTCAACTAAGGGCCAAATATACAGATACAGCACTAGATTTTGTTATAGTCACTGAGTATCATCTGAATGTAGGAACAGTTTCTGTTAAAAACCACTGCACTTCGTGTGACATGATCAGGTCCTTTTATTGTGATGGCCCATTAACACATGCTAGGTATCAATTAATTAGACTTCATGTGCAACTTGGCTCTCTGACTCATACTTTCCCTTTCTCTTTTTATTACCAGATTTAATGATGACATTGAGTTTATGATTGGACATAAACCCAATATTTTCTGGCAAGCCACCTGGAGGTTTATCAGCCCCATCATCATGTTAATTATCTTCTTCTTTTACTTTGTGGTGAAAGTGAGTGAAGATTTAGAATACATCACCTGGGACCCCAGTTATGTAAGTACACGTGTTCAAGGAAACATGTTCCAAATTACATTTGATATCAAAAGCTTGTCATCCCCCCCCCCCTTTTTACTATTTGTTGGAGATTTTTGCAAAGAAAAATATGCAAAAGAAATGTTTATTCCAGAGAAATGAATTAGCTGTCTTAATGTGACTAGTTGCTAGTTGGAAGCAAAAGTTTGATGCTTGTACTTTTACTAAACATGTCTGCACTGCAAGAAAATTCAGTTACCTTTGTTGGACATCTTAGAATTATTACAGGAAAAATAAAAAAAGTGTGAATAAATATATGTAACAATAGTTACATAAAATGGAAGTTATAAAAAGAAGTTATAAAATGGAAGAAAACTTTGTCTCATTTATAAAAAAAATGTAGCTTGCATGCAAAAGGTCTTGGGTTCAATATCTGATTTCTTCAATCAAAAGTTTGTGGGAAAAGAACCTTTTCTAAAACCTTAGAACTTTGTTGCCAACCAGCCAGACAATAACTGAGGTGGATAGATCTCTGCTTGTGGCTGATCCAAACTGAAGAATAATTGAGAAATTTTGAGAAATTTTGATGTATGCTTTTAATAGTGCTGGTGGTAAAATTCCAGGTTGTTACTACTCTGCTAGATGTTCTGTGATTATGGACATGTCTTTTCAATGGATCAGCAAATTCACAAAAATATATTCCTCCATAAAACTGTACTCTAGTCATACTTGAATGTCTGATATTTCTATTTCTTTCTGTTTGGCAACAGAGAGAGTAATATAATGTTTTATGTATGGAAGTATAAACTCAACATAGGACTAATCCATTGTGCTTGGGTATTGATTGAGAGGAGCAAAATATAATTCTTGCAGAGGTCATTGAGAAAATACAAGAGCGAAAATGTTTAGCTTGATCATACTTGGTGGATATAAGGAATTCTCTTAAAAGTTAGTTTCACATTAATTTCTGTGCAACTGCTATTCCCCAGCTCAAGTTGCAATCATCTGTTTGACCTAAAAATAATAGATATATGTGTAAAACAGAGGTGAAATTCAGCCGGTTTGCACCGGTTCTATAGAAGCGGTTATTAGAAGAAATCTCCTTTTGTTTTTTCCCCACTTTGCAGGGTTAATTCTGTAAAGGTTAACTTTACAGGGTTAATCCTATAACGCAGTTGTTTCTAGCCTAATCTTTATTGCTTTGCTCACAGAAACTGCCTCTCCCCTTATTACATTGTAACTTTGGTGAACTTTAATTCTGTGCTTGGTGATGTTTAATCCTGTGGCCACGCCCACAGAACCGGTAGTAAAAAAATTTGAATTTCACCACTGATGTAAAAACTAATTCTTAATTCAATAATCATGTGCTTACAAGCTTCAAACTTCAATTATAGGCATCCCAATCTTCAGGCTGAGTGAATATTAGATCCATGACTAAGGGTAATGTGTATGGGCCCTGGAGAATTTTGTTTGCACTATGTCTGCTATGTTGTTCTCTGTATATATTCCCTCCTGCGCTGTATATGAAACTTGAATCAAGATTTTTTCAAAAAGTTTTGAAAATTTTGCTATTAATTCTCTTTCTTTGGTTAAAAAAAAAGAGATTGTTCTGGTAGGCATCCAAGTTTTAATGCTCGGATAATGCAGTCATAATACGCTTTCAAGTTCCCAAGGAATAGTAAACTATTCCCAATTCTTGAAATGTACTGTGTAGTATGTTCTATTCTACTATCTGCAATAATAACATAAGGAATTCTTGCCAAGGAATACTAGTTTATTCCGTGTTTGTAATGTGAATGTAGCTAAGATTCTTACATCTCTGTCTCCCAATTACTTACCTTTTTCTCTTTCTTTTTATCACAGGAGGACTTCCCAAAATCAAAGTCACAGGGTTATCCTGACTGGATTTATGTCATCATTGTAATCCTCGCAGGAGTGCCTAGCTTGGTTATCCCTGGCTATGCCCTATACAAAGTTATCCGAAATTGCATCAAGGGAGAAGATCCTGTACAGCGAGATTTGGTTAATGCCATATCAGAAATATCAATAAATGGGGAGCTGAAGAATACAGCATAATTGTCTCCAAAGATTTGACATGCAAAGACTTTCAGTGAGAGGTAGTAAAACATAGATGTCTCCCTGCTTCGATCAGAGTTGTTTCAGAGCCTAAATGGCAACTGATATATTCTCATTCTAATAGCATTTGCTACATTAAAAATGGTTAGTACAGATGTCAAAGATGTACTGCTTTCTCTCCTTCTGAGCACCACCTTGTAGCACAGATACAACCAGTTTTTTGTTCAAATAATGTATTATTAAAGAAATCATACTTGCACAAGAAAGCTATTCATTCATTCATTCATTCATTCATTATGCCATCCATATCCCCTACATCCATATCCTGGCAGCTTACAAATTATAGAAACAAGTGAAAAATAGTTAAAATATGAACAGATTAAAGCAAACCAATAATATTAAAATATTATTAAAAACTGCACTAAAAACACACCAAGAGACTGATGGGATTGTGATGAGGTCTTCTTACAGGATCCAGTCTGGTAGAGAGAAGTTCCATGAGGATGGGCTCTACCATGAGTCTGAAAGCTCAGAAAACTAAACCTCTGGTCCCAGTGACCAATCCACATTGGATCCTGCAACATTATAAACACATACATTTGCCTTCATTCCTGATGAGGTCTTCTTACCCTGTCAGCCAACTCCAGTGGTCAGTGGGCCCATCAGGGCCCCAGGCCAACTAGAAAAGCCAGATTTTGATACCTTCAAGAAGCCAAAAGGGAGGGGACAATTCTCACCTCTGGTGATAGAATGTTCCACGGGGATGGAGCCACAGTAGAAAAGGCTCTTCTCCTTGATCCTGCTTGTTTCAATTCCTTCTTAGATGAGATGCATAGCAGGTCTCTTCTGTTAGCACAAGAAGGGCAGGCTTGTGTCATTGGAGAGAGCAGGCTCTTCTGATACCATGGGCTCACACCATATAGGGTTTTAAAGTTAATATAAACTACAACTGTGATAAATATGAGTCAGTTGCCAAGCTTCTGAATTTTGATCAAATAACCATGCTGCTGCTGCAATGGGTATAAATGTGAAAAATGGTCATAAATCACACTTTTTACAGTGCTGTTGTAACTTTGAGCAGTCATTAAATGAACTGTTGTAAGTGTTCTGGTTCAAGTCTTCATACTCATGAAGGCATACCTGGCTGTATGCCACAACTAATGCGGAGATAAGCAACCCCCTGGCTGAGAGCCCAGAATGCTATCTTAAATAAAACCAAAGTTTGATAGCATTTACAGAATTGTCCGAAAGCTCCCTGGTGGCCAACAGGCCTTTCTAGTCCCTGCTCTGACTCTGAACACCACCCCCCAGAGTCTTCCTCAGCCTCCAGGGCAGTCTCATAATGTTCATCGCTGTCAGATTCCACTAACAGCTCAGCCGGCCTCTGTTGAGCCATAACAGTAAGTCAAGGACTACATCAGTGGTGAATTTCAGCCTGGTTGCACCCGTTCTACTGAACCAGTAGCAGCATTAAAGTTTGGCCCTACCCATGCACCCCTGCCTTTTCCTGTCCTATATCTCGTTCTTTTTTTCCTTTTTACTCATCTGAATCGTGCAGAACAGCTGTTTTATGTGCCTCCACAGCCTTCCTAATCACCCGGGCTGCCTCCGGTAAGGTAAGGGAAAACAAGTAATTTAGAAGTGGCAGCACAGTTGGCTCGTGCGTGCACAAAGTGTGCGCATACTAAACCAGTAGCAAAACCAATTGGATTTCACCACTGTACTACCTGTACCAAAAATTAATCCTGACAGTATCCTTCTTAAGAAAATGCTTGTACGGAAATTAAATATTCACATTTAGGGAGTGTGTCTTATCTAAGATGGCTTCGCCGAAGGCTGGATCAGTAAAATGCTCTCTGATAGTTTTGTTATTTTTTATTATTCTCTGTGATCACTATGGATCTCATACTCACAAGACCACCTGCTAAGCATTAAGCAATGTTTCTTTAAGGAGCAGCTTTCTGTGACTTCAACAGAAATAAAGAAATATAAAGGGGGGGGCCCTTTATAAAAGCTGAGGAGATTCTAACACAGAAGGAAGCAAATTCCCTGGAGCAATGGATTCTCAAACGGAGGAAATGGAAACGCAAGAAACAAGGTAAAAGAGTGGGCATTTTGAACAGACTAAGGAGAAGGGGTGGGGGAAAACCTTCTCCCTTCCATCTTTCTGACTAATTTATGTTCCCTTGCAAACAAGATGGATGAAATACTCCTTTTAAATCAGGGGTCTTCAAACTTGGCAATTATGTGACTTGTGAACTTCAACTCCCAGAATCCCTCAGCCGGCTTTGCTGGCTGAGGGATTCTGGGAGTTGAAGTCCACAAGTCACATAATTGCCAAGTTTGAAAACCCTTGTTTTAAATAGTTGCAATCCTAACTTTTACAATTCAGCAGCTCTCTGCTTCACTGAAACCTGGCTAAATGAGGGAATTGATGAAAGCTGCCTGAATATCCCAGGGTTTCAGATACTAAGAGTCCACAGGAATGCAAAAACTTCTGGTAAAGAAAAAGGAGGATGTTTAGCTCTATATATCAACAACAGCTGGTCTCAGGATATAACTTTAATATACTGTGATGAAAACTTAGTCTTTACTCATCAGCTGTAAACCATTTTATTTCTCCATGAGAGTTCTCCTTATTCCTCCTAATTGCTGTGTATGTTCCTTCACAAGCTTGTGACATAAATTGTTTCAACTCCAACCCTCAAAACAATGCTATAGGGCACTGCACACAAGAACAACTAGGCACAAGAACAGCTTTTTGTTCGATGCCATCACTCTGCTAAACAAATAATGCCATCACAATAATGCCCCGAATGCCATCACTCTGCTAAACAAATAATCCCCTCAACACTGTCACACTATTTACTAAGTCTGCATTACTATTATTCTCATTGTTCCATCACCCATCACCCCCACTATGACTATAACTTGTTGCTTGTATCCTTACGATTTATACTGATTATTGTTTCCTAGCATGACTTGATTGCTTATTTGTACCCTATGACTATCATTAAGTGATGCAGCTTATGATTCCTGACGAATTTACCTTTAATGTACACTGAAAGCATAAGCACCAAAGACAAATTCCTTGTGTGCCCAATCACACTTGGCCAATAAAGAATTCTGTTCTGTTCTGTTCGGGCATGTACATATCCACCAAATAAAAATGAACAGAGAAAGATATGTATATATTTGAAACCACTGTGCAATTATAAAATATTAAAAGTACCTTTATCACATTAGGTTCAGTTGATTTATAAGGAATATTCATAGTCCACATAAATCAATTTGTCCCTTAATAAACTTAAAGTGATCCTTAGAAAAGAGAACAGAAGCTTTAATTATCTTTATGTGTCCAAAGATTTCTGATGTTTTGTGTGTACATAAGTTGCTAAGTAACCTTAGATTCCTTTGATGTGATGTCAGAGATGGAAAGTTCCATGTCCATTGTTCAGAATCTGTCAGGCTAATAATGAGGTTCAAAGGCTATGCTGCTATTTATTTCAGAGAAAGAGTTGATAAAGGAAAAATAAGTTGGTGAAGATGTCAAAAGTATCTCTTGAGGGTATAATCACTGAAGATGACAAAAGACCACATTGGGATAATAAAATCCAATATCTTTTAAGCTGCCTTGGATTTGCTGTAGGCTTTGGAAATCTATGGCGTTTTCCCTATTTGTGCCATGTTTATGGTGGTGGTAAGAGAAAATTAGACCTAAGATATTCTCACTTATTCCTTCCATTATGTTTATATGTTTTCTTCAAGCTTCTTCACTAAAAAAGCCAAATCCATTATTTTAGGCCAATGGATTATAATAATGGAATTGAAAATTAGTCTCTGAAATCTTACAATCCTTTGTGAAGTTTCCAAGGTTAAAAGGCATTAGAGACTTGACAGTTAAGTATAAGAACGCAAGGTATAACTATCAAGAAGTGCCTGATTTCATGGTAAGAGAAAGGGTTAAGTGGGGAGAAAGAGACAAAGATTTGGCTGGATGAAATATGGCTTTATTGAAGATCCTGATACAGTCTACATTGCTGCAGGCTAGCAGCTCCTTTTATAAAGAGCTGTCAGCCTGCAGCCAATCAAATAAAAGTATTTTCCCATGGTGCGTATGGACTAAGTAGAAGACTTCATCTGCGCGGCGCAGATACAACAGAAAGGTAGGTTTATTTGAGGAAGGGAAATTGTAGTAATCTAATTATTAGTAAGATTTAAAAAGCTGAAGTATCAGAAGACACCACAGTAGCAGGTGTCCCATCTATTCTCTGCTCTTCCTTTGTTTTGACATTGGCTTCTACTGGCTGGGAACTGGCTACATATGGTTGTCTACTGTTTCCTTGGAATTTGTATATATTCCCTGTTTTCTTTGTTGAATGTTAGGATGTTTATAGAGAATGAGGGATGTCCCTGTAGAGGACAGGCAGCTGGAGAAAAGTGGAGGCAGTCCAATTCAAATGACTACCACTGCTTCTAGTCCTTTTCCTTTGATCAGATATGGAGTGGTACTTATTTCATCCCTTTTTGCTGGGTATTGCTGCTAAATATCAGAGATATTTACAGGTAAGATCTCTCTATGACTTGATTAAAGATGAGAGGAGTAGGTATTACTATTGGTAAGCAAGTTTCAAGATGTAGATTTAAATTAGTTTTTCTAAGTACAACATCCATTCAGTTAGGTGTGTTGGAAGACGGGACTGTGACCTATGAGAATGCTAATTTGCACATCAGAAGCTATCTTTAAACTGAGACAGGCTTTAAAGGCCAGATGTTTATCTAGAATTGGGTCAAAGTGATCTATTGGAACATTTGGCCTTCTGGAAAAAGGGGTCTTGGGTGTGAAGTAGGAGGGTCCTGAGACCTTCCACATTTATGCTGAAGATAGCTTATAAGAGCCAATGTAAACCTTCATGTGCTAATGGTATCCATGACATCTCCATAATCAACTCATGGATAAGGAGGGATTTATTATACTCTAATATGACATTAGATAGTTTATTAAATCAAGACCTGAAATACAATAGTGCAATTATCTTAAGTAAATCCTTTTGCTAGCTAGGTTACCTTAATAGTTAAAAAAAATTCCGAAGAGCATGAAGTTAGCATGGATGGCTTAACTATCACCATTTCCACTGCTGATTTTGGTAAGATTCTCTAAGCCTTTTTTAAAAAATTGCAGCTCTCAGATAGAACAGGGCAATTTGAAAGCTTCAAGATATTCCCGCACTCTTTGATTCTGGTCTCTCCCCCCAACCCAATTCCTCCTGGAAAAATAAAGATAGCTCAATTCTGTCTTGCAGTGACTTCAATCTACCTCAGCTGCTTTTCGGCAAGGTTTTAAAGTTCTGTCCGCACTTCCACTGTTCTGTCCTTACCTTTTCATATGCTCATGTGTCAGTAATGTCAGCAAAGACAGTTATTATTTTTTATTCTTCAGTAGTCTCCATTTCCTGAGCAATCTTATCTTCCCAGAAAGTAGCTTTTCAGATATCTTAATGTTCCAGGCAGCATCTGTAGTCATAAAGGTCTCAATAGAAGAGTTTTGGTGGATTCCTTATCTTCTAGAGATTAAGCATTCCTTGGGTAGCAGTAAAAACTCAGTTTCTCTCCATTTCTGCTAGAACTTATTTGACTTCAAAATAGTATATGGTAGAAACATCTTTGCTCTTTTAAAAATATGTATACCCATTACATGCTATGGTATTTAAAACAACTCTGTTGGTCATAAATGAGATCAAGTAAATTGTACATTCCTAAAATAAATCTCAAACTATCTCATTTACTTTGGAGAAATAGATTTGTTTTTCTTCAACTGAGGTTTTATTGTTAAAATAACATTAAATCTATCCAGATAATTTTCTATATCTCTTTGATACCATCTGGATATTGTTTGGAATTCTGCAGAGCCGATAGCCCTATTCTGATTCTGTAACTTTAAATTTTTATTATTTATTTCTGGGAGCAGAAATGTGATTTTTAAATTCAGGGTACATTATAGAAATCATTAAAGCATTACAGAAATTCAAACTGCATACACTTCTAAAATGAAAGAAAGAAGTGTTTAGTAGGGCCACCAAATCTGGACTTCAAAAATCCAAATGATCATAAAAGGGTAGCAAAGCTAGAATTTTCTGATTCTCTTTGCTGCCATGTTCTGGTCATTAGGATTTTTGCAGCCTAATTTAGCTTTCTGGGTGAAAACTAAGATTGGACCTTTAAGTTCTCATAAAATTTAACAAATGTTCTCTGAAAAGGTTCTTGTGTTATTTCTATGAAATCACTGATACCACACATGTATCAGTCTAGATTGAAGGAACAGAATTCTTGTTCATATATCCTTAAATCTATGTGAATTCCTTCTACAAATGGATGTTCTATAAGATTATGAAAGACAATGTTTCTGAAAGCAGTAGCATTATTTCCGAAATTAGAAAATGGATGTATCTTCAGTCCAGAGTTGCAGAAATGTATAAAAGACTATATACAGGAACCGCAAAAAACTCAGTACGATCACTGATGGTGTTGTGACAATAAGCTTAGTTTAAATAAGAATCGAAGCCCTTTGAAGATAGTTGTGACAAAGTATACTTTTATTGTTATGCACCAATTGCAAGGATCACTGAGATCCTCATTTAAAATACTGCAAAAGAGCCCTGAGGCAACTACTTAGGTATATATATTTGGTTTGTTGCACAATAGAAAGGACAATAAAATGAACAATATGACCCTTACACCGGAATGCTTTTGATAAACTCAGTGGAATTACCTCTTGTTACTTTTCAAGCTAATAGGATTCTATTCTTTTAGATTAGCATCAGCATGAACATATCCTTTCAAACGATTCTGCTCACACTCTGAAGGGAGGATAGCTGTCATTCTCAGTCTCCATTCTGTGGTCTTAACAGTGAACTGCACAATTCTTCATATTTAAACAATAGAACATAAGAACATATATGGAGTATGAAGAAGCAAAATAGGAGTAGTATTGATGCCTTCAAACTTGGATTTTGGAGAAAACTATTGAGAATACTGCAGACACCCAAGATAACAGACAGATGGATCATTGAACAAATAAACTCACTCAAGGCAGAAATGACCAGGCTTTGGACACTTTATGCAAAGAGACAGCTCTCTGGAAAAGGTTCTAATACTGGGAAAAGCAGAAGAGAAGAGAAGATGACCAGCAACTAAGTGGACAGACTCAGTAGCTGTGCTGATGGGTTCATTGTTGGAAGACCTGAAAGATCAGATTAGGGGCAGATTATCATAGAGAAAATCTATTTATGTAGTCACTAGGAATCAAATGTGTCATGTGCAGGCCACACCCACCCCAGCTCTGCGGATGGGAACAATGTCACAAAATGTCACGTGACGGCAACGTGATGCAGTGAGTTTGACACCCATGAATTAGACCATAATGCATGATTTCCCCAAATATGACATAATGCAGTTAAAACCATGCATGCAGCTGTCTTCAGAGTTCTAAGTAGCACATTTAGAGCATCATCAGAGATCAAGAACAAACATCCAGCTCTGATAAGAAGAGAGAAACCCAGGAAAAATGATTTCAAATGATGACTCAGCAGAGAAGTAACCTTACAGCAATAACTGTTTCTCAACTCAGCCATTTTACAGAAGAAGAAAACAAATATATGCCATGCTAGGATTATATATTTTTTAAATGATATGGTAAACAGGAATTTTAATTTGCAACAATAACAAACTTTATAGGGTCCAAGTCTCAAAGCTTTTGCTCTGAAATAGGAAACATCTTTGTTGTTTCCTTTCTAATAAATAGCAGTGTGCTTCACGTTTTTTGTTAATCCCAATTCTACTTCAACTGTACCTAGCATTCAACATTTACTACTGTTACTGAATAACCCACATGTAAAATTCTTCATTTGTGAGCATTTGCTGCTTTCACTGCCTGACTCGGATTAGGTTTCCATGAGAATATTTTCATCATCCATTGTTACTGATTGATTTGGCTTTACTATCTGGATTGAATGGCTGAATGATTTCAGTGTTTATTTTTTTCTGATTGAAGGACTTCTGCATTTTTGCAAAAGAGAAAGAGAAATGATTATGCATTTGTATGCTTTGAATCTTTAAACAGAGTGAAATTATTTTAAGGTATGCACTGTGCACTGTACTTTGTGCCTCTCTGTGTTGCCTTTTCAGATTTAAAAACAGCATTTGATTCTATACTCTGAGAAAAACTCTGGGGAAAATTAGCAGCCTCAACTGTTGATTGCTTCACCTCCAAGTTAATCAGGTTTATTTTAGTATGAACATTACATTATCATGCACATCAAGGGTAATAGTAATTGGGACTTAATTGGGCCTTTCCCCACCTATAAAGGGGTAAAGAAAAGACATATAGTTGCCTTCTTGTAGTTCAAACTTTACATTAATGATATAGTTGAGGTTTTTTTTGCCAATCTGGACTTTGCATCTCTATTTTTGGGGGGGAATTGTCCCAAATATATTCTTTTATATGAAAATGATGTAGCTATTCTCTCTTTATTGACTACATAGGTATATTGAAACAAAGATATTTTCATCTACTGTGATAGAGAACAATTCAAAATCAATCACTCAAAAAACAACTAATAGCTATAATATATGTAGTGTTGGGTTTATTGCCTAATAAGAGAAAAAACAAAACAGAGCTTTTCTGATAATTTTGGTACATTTCCCAATAAGGGAGAGATGAGAGATTGATACTATACCATATGCTATATATAAATACGCTAAACTACACAGCGCAGTATTCTATGATACTATGAGCAGTACAACAAAACATGTTAATAAAAAATTAAAAGTAGACAAAACTATTGCTTATCTGTATTTGGCTGTTCTACTTTTAGGTGCGTTCTTGATACCTTATGTCATTGCTCTGGTGTTTGAAGGAATCCCAATGTTTCATCTTGAACTAGCTATTGGACAATTCTTGAGGAAAGGCAGCATTGGAGTCTGGAATCATATTTCACCCTATCTAGGGGGAATTGGTAGGCCATGGCTTGTTTTCAGTGTTGCACGTTCCTACAAATGCCTGGACTTCACACATGGGAAGGAAGAGATGTCATCATACAAAATTCCCTACAATTGCAATCTCAGATATGCCTGTAGATTTCGAAATGAAAGCACCCAAAATTAAGACAGCATTGTCTACATATTAAGGGACTTTCTAAAGAACCCCGAAATAGAACAATTTGCAAATTAAGAGAAAAAGAATATTTAATTTACTTACCCATTGATAGAAATGGATGCTTTATGAAGTCCTATGGCTTCCATAGTGAAGACGCTTCCTTTCTAATGGATAACAGTGAGTTCCACATGTTTTCTTAATCTCAATTTTACTTCAACTGTACCTAGCATTCAGTATATAGTGATTGTGAAAACTATTTTCACATTTTTCAGCAAATATAAGAACAAATAGTTTGTTATCATTCAATATTTGCAGTTCCCTAATTTTTTTCAATTTTACATCCTAACAAAATTAATCCCAATTCTACTTCAAATAAATAGCATGGTAGGGGAAAACATTAAAAATGAAAATGATGTCACAAAATTAAGAAAAATTATTTGCAGAAATCATGAAGAGTTGGATACACACACACACACACACACACACTTGT
>JAEANM010003417.1:0-22434 GCA_017656035.1 Myanophis thanlyinensis
CAACATCCTGGATTCATATTTGGGTACATTTTAGCTAGTCTTGCTGGTGAATAGTGCCAACGGTAAAACATTTTGTAAAGATATTTCTTATGCAACTATTCTATTGAATATGTCCTTATACAAACAGGGGAGCAATAAAGTGTTGAGCTTCCTATAGCTATTAATACCAGATGCAGATGTGTTCACCACTGGTCTGTCTCTGTGTAAATAGAAGGTTGTCACTTTGGAAAACCATTAAATCCCATTCTGTTAAATCTTATTGATTCCCAGTTTTTCCTCTGCACAAAATTGTTCTGTATGGCTCTAAAAGACAGCATGGATTCTCACCCAGCTTCCTTCAAATGTGCTGAACTGCAATTTACATAATCCCCAATCAACATGATCAGTGGGCCATCTTATTGCAGGTGTTGCCCTCTAGGAAACTTAACTAGCCATGATCTGAGTCACTGTTTACTCCTTCTCATCATGCCATACAGACAAATCTATATTTGTCCAATTCTTTTAGAAGTATTTTAAAGGAATGAAAAAATGTGGAGACTCAGGTTTGTTGGACATAAAGGCCTAGTTCCCACATGCAGCCTTTTAATTAATGCCAATATATTCTGAGTAGACAGGAAAATTCTATAACTAGGCTGCTCCTTGTTGTCTATAAGCATATGCCCATCAATACACTTGTGCCTTTTTTTTCTTCAATTCACATGATAAGCTACAACAGGAGCTGGGGGGAAGATGTGCTGGCAGTGACCTACATTCCTAACTGTTATAATGCTCTATGGAATGCCACAAATCAAATAGCTTTTAGAAAAATACATCATAAATAATTATATGGTAATAGCCACCTTTATTTTCGAGGCTATCTCACAATGTCTGTGGGTTTTCCAATAACATGTAAGGGTAAAAATGCAATCTTTGGAGTCAAACTAGACCTAGCTTCCGCAGCAGTACGCTCACATATCTGAATGAAGTCAACTACTTCCTATCTGAAAAGAAAAATGACTAAACCTCTATCTTCTTATTGTGCCATTGTTCCAGGCAGTTGTTTTCAGCCTCATACAAGACCTTGTTCAAAACACCACAGCAGGGCAGTAAGGAGAGGTTTAGATCAGCATCCTTTTTTATTGTAAGAAGCTTCACCTTCATTTTTAAGTGAGCAGGTCAGACATATCTGCTTGCATTTTCACACAGGTGGAAGAGAAGTTCTTGTCTAAAACCCTATTGAGCTACTGCATTTCAGCATTGGCAGCTCTGAACTGTATGGACCATTGATCTAATAATTTAAGCCTTTTTACAATCCTAAATAAGCTTCCCCATTGCATCTAGTCTGGTCTTTGTTTTTGCTATCTTCCACTGCCACAGTGGAAGATAGATGTAAAAGAAGATGCACAGATCAGGCGAAAATATGAATATTAGATTTCATATTTACAAAGGAATAACTATGAAATGGCACTTCAAAAATAGATAACTTTATTATGGCATCAGATTTTCTACATATATATTTCCTTCATTAGATACATGCCGCATTATACTGTACATAGAGAGGATCTCCACTGGAAGAGGAAACTGCTGTTCCTCCTTTCTTATGTCATATCCTAATTTAGTTGTAAATAGTGCAATTTAGCCTTTCTTAGATCTTGAATTTCATAATCGAAAAGTTCTAATATTATGAGATAAAGGGAGAAAAGCATTGTTTCTCCACAGTATGCACTACATTAAAATTGGTTTTTTACTCCAGTCTTAAATACCAAAGTTCCTTTAGTAATTTTTAATTTTTGCTCAGTATCAAAGGTTTCATCATCCAGAGCCCTGAGGGTGTTTTTTAAATGCTTACTATTTGCAAGTATTTTAATATTATACTTTTAATTTTAAAAATGTTTGGGTTCTTTTTTTACATCCACAGCAAATTCTATCAAGGTGGAAATGTACAGTGATGAAGAATCTAGCCGGCTGCTGTCACACGATGACCGGCTCATTGAAAAAGATGACAGCGTGATTGTAGAGGATTCCCTCTCTGAGCCCCTTGGTTACTGTGATGGGTCAGGACAGGACCCGCATTCTCCTGGCGGCATACGGCTACCCAATGGCAAACTGAAATGTGATATCTGTGGAATGGTGTGCATTGGTCCAAATGTACTGATGGTGCACAAACGCAGTCACACTGGTGAGCAGACTTCTAGGAAGCGTGAGCAGTAAAGGCTGGTGCTTATACTTGTCCTCTGCGTAGTTCTTTAAGGATAAATAATCTGAGACCCTGCTAGTCCTACTTAGGCCTTCTAAGGTGTTTCTGTATTGAGTTGCAGGGAGTGAAGCAACTCAGTAACTACACTTGTAGTATGTCCCTTTCCTTTGACAAATCTAAGACCTGTTGGTAAGTTTATTATTAAAATAGGATTTGAACTGGGAAATCTGTTGGTTCATACTCCTTGCCTCTGAATGATGCTAGCTGTTAATATAAGTCATGAACAGTTTGTATCCTTTGCTGTAGTTTCATATGGCCTTTGACTTGATATAAATTACTATTGTGGTTTACATTTATCCTACCTATAGAAATCCTTTAGAATTACCTATAGTCCTGCACTATTATGACCTATAGTGAAGTCAGAGCTTCATTTAAGTTCTGGTAATAGATAAAAAGAATCAGATTTTAAAAACCAAGCAGAACACTGTACTGTGCCATATCTTTATTGAAAACCTTCAGCCAATATTCACTATTTTTCGAAAAAGTATGAGAAGTCCAGGAAAGTCAGGTATCTTAATAGAGTTCAGCCGAGTCAGATGTTCCAATCAGATGATGATCAGGCATCAGTTGAAGGACCCTTCCCTTTAAAGAACACACCTGTGTTTGTTCCTACCATCAGAAGCAGTGGTGGAATTCAATTTTTTTTACTACCAGTTCTGTGGGCGTGGCTTGGTGGGTGTGGCTGGGGGGGTCATGAGACTGGGTGGGCAGTTTCTGTAAGCAGGGCAATACAGATTAGGCTAGAAACAACACCAGAATGTAAAGTGGGGAAAAACAAAAGGAGATTTCTTCTAACAATAGTTCTGCGAACTGCTTAGAAATTTTACTACTGGTTCTAGTGAACCTGCTGAATTTCACCGCTGATCAGAAGGTATATTTTTGGACCATAAAAAAAAATTTGTCAATACTCATGAATCTTGTAAGGGCTACAACACTACCAGTAGTGCCAAAGATTTTGCTCTTCGGGAATCTACAGTCAGGCACTTAATATACAAATAAATAAAATGCAGCACAATTTGTTATTATTCTTTAGAGTAGTTGTCCAACAAAAACAGCTCAAGACCAAGGTGCATTGTAATCCTGGGGATTGTAAAAAATCCTAAAGTAATGGCAAAGGCTCTTCAGGACACTCTTGCAATGTCTATTGGCAGTGTTCACAAATCTACCATTAAAAAAATCCACTGCTCTCCAGAAAGCATGCTGTTGCTCATCTCAGCTCACCTGAATGATCCAGCAGGCCACTGGCTTACTGTTCTGTTAATAGATAAGAATTAGTGGAAATTTCCAACATTAATGAGAGACATTATGTTGGAGAAAACAAAGTGTTGGACTGTCACAAAAAGAACATCCCAACCGTAAAGCATAGTTGCGGAAATAGCATCATCTTGTAACTTCAGGAGCCAGGTGGCTCACAAGCAATACTTTAACAATGGATGTTGGCTTATACCAGCAAATTTTGTAGGTGATTGTCAGCATACCCATCCATGAGTGTAAATAAACATGGGTCATACAGTACAATAGCAGTCGTAAAGTCAAATCCCTAAATTTAATCTAATTGAAATATAGCAAGACCTAGAATTCATGCAGGATAGACCAAAAATGCCAAAGGTTTGAAGTCAAAACTGAGCCAAAGTACCTCCAAGACAATGTTTCAATCAGCAATATTGAATCAGTTTTCAATGTTTGGAAAGTGGAAATGTTGTATTCAAGTCATTTACAGGTAGTCCTTGACTTACAACCATCTGTTTAGCCACCATTTAAAGGTACAACGGCACTGAAAAAAGTGACTTATGACTGTTTTTTAAACTGTTGCATCATCTCCATAATCACATGATCAAAATTTAGATACTTGACAATTGTGGTGTCCCAGGATCTTGTGATCATTTTTTGCGACCATCTGATAAACAAAGTCAATGTGGAAGCCAAATTCACTTAATAACCATGTTACTAACTTAGCTGCAGTGATTCACTTAAGAACTTTGGCAAAATTTGGCAAAAAAACTATAAGATCCATGATTGCATCTAATTCCCCTTCCCAACTATCCCTAACCCTCCTTCCAAGATCCATGTTTGCATCTGATTCCCACCTTCCCAGCTACCCCTAGCCCTCCCTTCTTACCTTAACTTACCTGCGGTTGCGTAAGCATTTCACTGCATAACGTACCCATGTATGATTGTGTATGTGACCAATAAAATTTGAAATTGAAAATTGAAATTGAAATTGGCTTTTGTTGCTCAGCAACAAAAATTTGGGGCTCAGTTGTGGTCATACTGTAAGTTGAGGACTACCTATACTACAATTAAAGATTCTCATGCAATTTTCAAACGAAACAGTGATTATTGTCTCAGTGAGTTTAATAAAACCATGACAAGAACATTACAAACTTTCGTCTTAACATTTCAGATAATAGCTCAATTCATACTCATACCTTGTTAAGAATTATTTTTCCTTTTCTTCTAGCCAGATACTTGGAAAAAGTAGACACTGGAAAGAAAATGAGTGAAAAAAGGGTATAAACAGTATTAGAAATGGGTGTTCCTATCATGTCACTACACTGCCCATTGCTTACTTTAGCCTAATATACTAAACTCTCCCCAATCAAAATACTTTGGAAAAGGGCATCCCAACCAAAGAGAGAACATTCAGTAATTGCTGGTATTATGAAAGACAGCATAAGTCAAAAAGGTAATAATATGATATTCTGTACATAAACAACTGTTAATGGTGTAATATAATTTCAGAGGTAGAGGTGATGACTTGGAAATTTGTCTTTGATAAAACAATTCTAAAACATTTGACCAAATCATTATAAAATCCTTTTCTTTGCCCCTTTAAAAAAAATAGGAATCAAACATTGGGAAGATTACTACACATTTTATAGAGATTTATTCTAGGCTTGTTTACCCTGCATGTTTAGAAAATCCACAGTTCTTGATGTCTTGATAGATTCCAAATATTGAGATAGCTGAGAAAAACATTAATTTTGATACTCAGCAAAAAATTAAACCTTATTTTAACATTAAAGAACCTACCTTTCACAATTTTTAATGCATTTTTCCCAACATAGGATTTTCACTCATTATTTCAAAGGTTGTATAAATGATACCAATTTCATCAAATTATTACAGCTTCTTAAAAACTGGATTACTGATTTTAAGAGTCTCAGTTGATTGCTCGAAAGCAATTTACAGATCTGAAACCAGAAGCAGCAATAATATAAGGACTAACTAGTCCAAACAACAAATGCTTCAGTTGAATGTACTGCCAAAAAATGTTCTGAGGTAAATCTTTCTCGGTTCTAAGCTCTGCAAATGTTTGTATCAAAGAACAGATTTGATTCAGAGGGGAAATATGATGAGAGGCTCTGTTTTTGTCTCCAAAAGGAATTCACTGTCTATTTTGTAATAAAGTTATTCCAATATACAAGCTGTATAGTGGGTTTAAAAAAAAAAGAATAGATTGACAAAATGATGAAAAGGCTTTGGTACATTTTTTTTTCCTTGCCAGCAGTACAGAAATGTTTTCCATTGGCCTCTTCTGAGACTTCTTTTTCAACTTTCTAATCTAACCTACAGTCCTGAAATTCCTGATACTGTAGTTTTTTATTCAAAAATTAATGAAGCCTGACCATGCTGAGCTGCTGAACCTAGACTACTGCTAAAAGGATGAGGAAATATATATATATTTCATATACATATGCAGGTCTAGGTTTGTTCGGGTCTTTTCCTGTGTAAGTTTGAGAATGTCTTCGCAACGTTTCGGTGAAATGTTGCGAAGAGATTCTCAAACTTCCACGGGAAAAGACCCGAACAAACCTAGACCTGCATACCTGCACCCGTGAAAATCTACGAAAACAAATATATATGTGTGTGATAGCTTCAGCAAGACCAAGGAGCCAGACAAGCATCTCTGATGATCTGCTTATGATATCTCCCCTCCTAGGTGAGAGACCATTCCATTGCAATCAGTGCGGTGCCTCCTTCACCCAAAAGGGTAACCTCCTACGCCACATCAAGCTACATTCAGGCGAGAAGCCCTTCAAATGCCCTTTCTGCAACTATGCTTGCCGGAGAAGAGATGCACTCACCGGTCACCTCCGCACACACTCAGGTAAATATCCAACATTTCTCTTCAGAATGGGACAACTCGCTGTGGCCAATTTGCCATGGCCAATTCTCTGCGTCCAACTCTCTGTGGGACAACTCACTGCAGAACAATTTAACAATTCGATTTAATTATTTAAAATAAATAAAAACATTATTTTAACTTCACATTCTCATTTCGTTTTATCCCACCCTTTTCATCTTTTCTTTAACAATTCAATTCCGCCATTTCTTTAATATTAGAGTAACTCTTGTCCCATGGTGAATTGGCCCACAGTGAGTTGGCCATGGTGAGTTGGCTACGGCAAATTATTATTATTGTTTGATTTTTAACTGAATTGTCTTAAATTTTTAAATTTTTTTAATTTTTAACTTTTTATAATCTGGTTTATTAAAATTCCTACTTTGGCCACTGATTTAATCTATTTTAATCGTATTTTAACTTTTATGTATCTTGGTTTTAGATGGCTGTGCACCGCCCCAAGTCCTTCAGGAGAGGGGCGGTATAGAAATCTTGTTAAATAAAATCTTGTTAAATAAATAAATTATAGACCCCATTTCTCTTTGGCCATTATTTGTAGGGTATCTTGTTAGACTGAGAGACTGGTTTCTTGCTGTGCTGCCAGTCCCAATGTTACTTGATATTAAAGTTAAAGAAAGTCTTATGGCCCTCCGCCAGTCTTTTTTCTGCTATAATTTTGGCTCTTTTCCTCCAGTGCTTCCTTTTGATTTTGACACCTTTCCACTCACAGATGCTATTTACATACATATCTAATACTTCCTTCCAAGAACTCATTATAATGTAGATAGGTTCTCAAATCCAGTAGTGGCTGTGCTCAGTCTTACTTAACATACAGGGTATGAGTACATTAACCAAATCTTATTTTTAAGGAAATTCTCTAAATTGAACCAGGAAATCTTTCTGATAATGACATCACTTTAGATAAAACAGTGAAAATATCTGCTATGCCATAATAACTGACAAATTCATGATGATGATGATAATGTTGATGACAAAGTTTTTCTAAATCACAGTCCACTTCATGAAATGCATATCAAAATGTTACTGACATCCACAGAAGCTCATATACTAATTGTTAGCCTTCAGTGTCCTACATTTTCATTTCTTAGCAACAACAAATTTACATGGCTACTTCTCTGGAAGCCTGTTAAAAATGGTTGTCATAATCCCATGATGAGTTGAATTTATATTTCTTTGTCCAATAGATAAATGTGAGATATTTGTCCTTGAATAAAATAAAAAATTATATAGATTGTTGACATGGGACTCATTGGTGGTTTTCAAAAAATATTACCACCAGTTTATTGAAAATGTGATTGTGCGCACATGTGCGCAACTCTGCCACACAGCAAGTCTTCCGTGTATGTGCACAGCTTCCAAATGGGGTTAGGCTCAACCGAGCAGCCTTTTGGGGTCTGCTCCTCTCCATCTTTGCTCTCCGGGGCAGCAGCTGCTTCTCTGCACCGCCGCTCTTGCTGGGAGAGCATCTTGTGCAATTTAGCGGTTGTGAGCCACCACTTTCCTCTAAGTCCCACCCAGAAAGCATTGTCCAATGCTGTTTCTCTCAGCTGCAGCACTTTCCATATGGGACTTAGAGGGCCAAAAGCAGTGATTCACGGCTGCTTTCTCACAAGATGCCTTCTCTTCACTGCCTGCTGTTCTTGCTGGAAAAGCCACCAATTTAGCAGCTATGAGCCACTGCTTTGGGTCATGTAATGGGACAGAGGACCCAAAGTGGCAGCTCACAGCTGCTAAATTGCACAAGACACTCTCTCAGCAAGAACAGCAGCAGCGGAGAGAAGCAGTTGCTGACCCGGAGAGCACATGGAGCATCTCCACAAGTGACCGAGGCTCGGCAAGGGATGGAAGAAGTGGCTGCAACCTCTCCGCTGCAGCACTTTCCAGATGGATCATCTTCAAGTTAAGAAGAACTGTCCATTCCGTTCCAAAACAGCTTTGGCTCTCCTGTGCCCATGCCGCCCCCCCCCCCGGCCCTCTGGCCTAACACAGCAGGCCCCAGGCTGAATAAATTGTTTTGGCCCAGTGGGCTCTAGTTTGAGGCCAGGGGGGTGGCAAAGGCTGGAGTGGGGGGACTAGTGTTTCCCCTGACCCAGCCTAGATGAAGGACAATCAGGCTGAGGCTCTGGGACAAGGCTGGAGCTGGAGACTGGTGTGTTCCCCAATGTGGCCAAGGCAGACATGGTGGAAGGCTGCGAGCGCTGTGTGGCGTGTGATGGAGCCTGGCAGCAAAGCATGCCAGGCAAGCCCAGAGGACGGTGAGGGGGGTGGCTAGCTAGGCTGAGAATGCTGCACCATGTGACATGCATGATTTAGTTGCAGTGCAGCGGCGAAGCAAGCCAGGCAAGGCCAGGGGATAGCTAGTTAGGCTGCAAACACCGTGGTGCATGTGATGGAGCTGCGGCAACAAGGCCGGGGACAGTGGGGGAGCCTAGCTAGACCACATTTGATGGAACTATGGCGGTGAAGCAAGCCAGACAAGCTAGGTGGCGGAGGGGCGGGGGGGCTGTTAGCTAGGCTGCAACTCGTAGGCTTACTTACCTAGGCAGGCAGATCAGGGTCACTCAGTTGGGCCGCAGGCACAACTGGGAAGGCAGGCAAGCTGCAAAAACTGTTCACTGCAAGCAAGGAGCCACACAGTGTGCTATGCTGGGGAGGCATGCAAGATGAGGAGTGACTGGGCGGAGCATGGCAGGGTGTTGCAAGTGGGTGGGTGGGGCAAGCTGGCAGGCGGGGATGGGTAGAGGCAAGTGGTGACATGGCGGCTGGGCAGCGGTGAAGCCAACTAGAGATAATATTTGCCAGTTCTCCGAACTACTCAAAATTTCCGCTACTGATTCCCCAGAACCAGTCTGAATCGGCTGAATACTTCCTCTGATGGGAATGAGTGGAAGATTTCACAAAGATCTTCTCAAATATGTCATTTTATGTTGTTTTTAGTATAATAACAACTAGATTATTTTTTTTGTAAAGAGCAAAATCTGTTCATCTATCAAGTTATTGTTTTTTCTTTTCCTTAGTTTTTGTATAAGGATTGTGTTGGGCTTTTAAAATTCATAAGTGTTTTTATGTATCTGTGATACTTGTCACTTCATTTCAAGTGTCAGATTGGAGAAATGATTGTTAGATTTGTCATTATTATGACAGTTTCTTTAGTTCCCCAGATCCATCTAATGATTTCTTATCTAGACAAATTATCTGTTGTAAGACAGAAAGCATTTGAGCTGCACAGACCTATTCTTTGTGGAAGAACAATGTCTGTTGTAGAGGACCTTGCAGAATTGGTCCAATAAAAAAGAACTGAACTTTGTCCTATTCACAGAATCAACATCTTGAGTGCTTTTCTCTGTTATAATAGAATTTTATAGACTAAAATTAGGTATGTTCCAGTCTCTCTACTGTATTATCTTAATATGAGTAAGTTACTTGACACTTTCCAGAAATGTTTAATTATATCTCTTGATAATTGTCCATATTTGCTGCTGCTGCAAGAGATCAAAGATCCTGAAAGGCATTATTAAGTTGCCTACCTTTGCCGATCATGCTTTGCGGTTTTATATGAATAATATTAATGGGACAAATTATATTGCTCCTATGCCCTTTCTTAGTATCTTAGTAAAATTCACAGTATCCAGTTTCACTTGGAATCTTAGTTATTCTTGTGTTCTTATCATTGTGATAAGTTTCAGTAAATTTAGTAAACCTAGTTTCAGTAAATTTAAAGGTATGAGAATTTTCCATGAATGGCTAATACGACAGTTAAAAACAGTTAACATTTCTGAACATATAGGAATATAGTCATCCACTTTATTGTTAATCTATAATCTATAATGGTTTAAAATTTAGACCTGGTTATGTAAGAGGGCTATTATCTGTCACTAGTATCTTGTATCTTAATAGTGAATAAGGCTGGATGAACTTGGCATATTATTTAAGTCAGTATCCCATCTTCAGAAAAAGACTTCATCACCTACTGAAGGGACTAGCTGGGATTGGAAGACTACATTAAATTGCTTGTAATAGTGGCTATTTACAAGCAAATTAATGTAGCAGAGTTGTAGCATTTAACACGGTTGGGAGCATAATTCCCATGCTGCGATTTGTGATTTGCTGTTAATTTCTCCATTGATTCTGTTTGTCAGAAACCAACTGTAAAGCACACAAATGGGAATCACATGACCCTGAGAAATTGCGCAGTCATAAATGCCTCCCAGTTACAAAACACCCAAATCTGGATCATGGCACCATGGGGATACTGTATGAAGTCTGGTCATAAAGTTACTTTCTAAGCACCTTTGTAACTTTGCATGGTCACTAAACTGTCTTGTAATATACAGGGTAATTACAGACAGACCTCACTTAAACACTCATTCACTGATTGTTCAAGCTTAGTGTTGCTAAACTTACAGTCTTCATAGTGGCAGCCATCACAGTGTCCCTGTGGTTTCATGATTATAATCCAAGTGCTCTGTAACCAACTCACAATTACAACATTGCAGTGTCCTGCAATGATTCATGATCACCATTTGCAACCTTCGCTTCCAGCTTCCAGAAAGCAAAGTCAATGTGGAAGCTGGCAGGATGTTGCAAATGATGAATCATGTGATTCATAGGATTCATTTAACAGGGGCAACCAGAAGTGCTGGAACTGCTGTTGCTAAGTGGTACGGTGACATGACCTTGGGCTTTATGACCACATTGCTGTAGTGACAGAAATTCCAATTCCAGTTACTGTTGTTAACGAAGGACTACCTGTGAACTGAAAGTTGGCAGCTCTGCAAATACATTCCTCAGATAATCTATCTGAATGGATATGTTGATACACAAAATGCCAGTGATACTTTTTGCAGTGTCAGAGGAAGAGGAATTCTATTCCTAATCTTTTTTCCCCTCCTTCTAGAGTTATTTCCAAATGAGACTCACTGGGTCTTATTTAGCGCTACTGAAAAAGAAAATAGACTAGCTAACCATCTAATCTAGTCGATGGCCAACTATGGGGATGTCTATGGGAAGTAAGAAAGCAATAATGGATTTTCAGTTGTAGTCTTCAACAACAGATAGTGAGGAATATATGGCTTCTGATGCTGTAATTAATATCTAGTTATCAGGCCCAGAAATCCTGATAACCTTATCCTCCATGAATGCCTGATCTCCTTTTAAAGATATGAGTATATTTTGGTAGTAAATTCCATATTAAAGTACTGTGTGAAAAAAAATACTTCTTGGGATTTTTTAATGATTATCTTTTTGCCATAATAGGAATCTTTTGCTTACACTGAGTTGCCATTCCTATTTTAATGCTTATTCCCTAGTTTCAACAGATAACTTTGAAGCTACAATTTTTGATTGACTCCCTTTAAATCAGTGGGTATCATCAGATTTACCCTTAACTGCTAATACTTGACTTCCATTTATTTATAACTATATTAGAAAAGACTGCTGCAAACACCATGAAGACGATATTTAATTCCTGGCATTCTCTGAGTTTTAGTAATTTATAACCCATGACATTGAAAGAGCATGTTTTGTTAAATCACCAATTATATGCTGGAAGCCATGGTCTATTTATTGGGAAATTCAGCTTCAATAGAAGAGCTGTTACTTATAGTGTTTATAGTACTTTGTTAAAAAAAAGTACGAAGTATTAGTTATTCCTATATGTGAAGTTGCAATCTGTTGATTTACAACACGCTCACCAATAGTACTTCTGCAGAATTTGACTCTGTAGCAAAACATTGCTTTCTTTGCTGATCCTTTATTGCACCATTGTATTTTTTTGTCACTAAACTTCCAGATGTCAAAACACAACAGTCAGTTATTAATATGAGAAATAAAACATTAAAATTGGGATAGTTAGTATATAAAAATAATAAAATCATACATCAGCAGGTTATTAATGGAGAAAATAGCAGAAGAGCGAATAGCATCCTTATCACTATTTGGGGGTTGTGCAACTGTTAAAATAGCTTGTCCACCTGGCAGGAAGAAAGACAGGAATAATCTATCATCTCCCTTCCCATCCACCTTATAGCATGATATGCTGTCCCCAAATATGGCAGTTCCTTTTACCGATGACCTACCTACAAAACAAAAATGAGAATTTATAACCCAGATCAGCACATCTCATCATTTGGAATTAGGTCTAACCAGGATCAACAGACTGGGGTTTCCTCCTGTGTGATCACCTCATTTCAAAAACATTCCTTTTTCTTTTCTCTGTAGCTTAGTAAATATATGAGCTGGCTATTTGCATTTTACCAGTTTTGCTACAAATTCAATTCCTAAATAAATGTCATAGCTGCCATAGTCTTTTTCTGTTTGTTGCATCTTTCTTAAACTAAGCTGGGAAATTGAAAATGTTTCTATATTTTATTATTTGTTCCAGAAACTAGGCCCTAAGAATTTATCTGAATATCAAAATCAAGAATGGGTAGGTTAGAATAACTTCATATGTTTTTCACATTGAATCAGCTTCATCTCATATGAAGTTTAAGAGAGGAAATTCACTCCCAATAACAAATAACAAACACTCAAGTAAACACACTGCTTAAAAGTTATACAGTGGCTCATGGACCGCCTTCTCTTCCTCCTCCTAGTAGAAATGCCAATTCCCTGGAACTGCTAGAAGTGCTCTGATATTGTTATGGGGAAATGGTTATTACAGTATTTCTCATGAGAGAGATTGGAACTGAAGTGTTGTGTTGCTCTAAAAAAAATGAATTAAAAAAACTACCTCTTTCCTTGTAAGGAATGAGACTGGCAAGACAGGAACTAAAGGTTTCCAGGTCAGAGAAGACCAGAATATCAGCTAAGATCGAGAGCTTTTCAAGGTCCTAAAGAGATCATCCAAATATCAGTTGGCATGGAAATGTGGAATTAAGAAGTCTAAAATTGAAACTCTGGAACACAACCCTGCGTATAAAGCATTGGCTTCTGTATTCTACAGCGTGCATGTGGTTTTATTATTGTCAGCTTTACAGAGTCAATTTTGCCAGGCAGTTTCTTATGAGAAAATAAGTGTCTGGAGAACCCAGAATTCACTTTGTGTCCTAACAAGGACCATGCAAGAAAAACTCATGTTATTTTTATTGTGCATATGGGAAACGAAATATAACTCTCCAAGTGAAACAAAAACACAAAACCTGAATTTCCTGAAATTAGTATAGTGCATTGTTTAGGTGGGAAGATGGAATTTTAATACTGAAATTTCAATGCAAGTGGGCATTATCTGTTGCTCTAACTGTTTCTTTAAGAAACAGTGGCTAAAAGTGAACCCATACCTTTACTCCAGAACATATTACACCTGCACATTTTGTTCATAGCTGGTTGATTTGTTTACCAAAATGTATGTAGGTCAGTCAAACGTGTGTTATAAACGGCTCTTCAACTGATAACTCTGATTCCTTCAGAAGTTGCGGTTCTGAAGAAGTTCCTTTATAGCTGTGATTGTCTTCAGGAGTTGTGGGTGCTTCATCACTGTAAGCTTTTAAGAAGAGACTGGACAGCCACCTATCTGAAATGGTATAGGTACAGGGTCTCCTGCTTAAGCAGAGGGTTGAACTAGAAGATCTCTAAGGTCCCTTCTGTTCTGATTCCTTTCGTTCTATGTCTGCACCAGTTCATAGTTATCAGGAACCCAAGTGTGAGAAATTACACTGAGAAGGTAGCAGGTTTACATCGTACACCTGTGGTCACAAGCAAGCTGTGCACACTTCCCAATTCTTGATGATCCAAAGTTGACTGTGATCATTCAGAAATATAATTTGTATTATTGGGCTTCTTTTCTTTCTGTTCTCTTTTTTTAGTCTCTTCCCCCACAGTTGGCAAGCCCTACAAATGCAACTATTGTGGTCGCAGCTACAAGCAGCAAAGCACGTTGGAAGAGCACAAGGAACGCTGTCACAACTACCTGCAAAGTCTTAACACTGAACCACAGTTGCTGGCTGGCCAGCAAGGTAATCCTGTTGCAAGGCTAGAACAGAGACAAACCTAAGGAGAATGCCACTGGTTATTATCTACCAAGGATTGCCTACAATTGGAAAATTTTGCCAATGTTTAAAAAAATAAACTGGGCGGATAGTTGAAGATGGCGCAGGCTACCTATAGAGACCAGCTCTACAGCTCAGTCTTCCCACACTGAGCTTTCCTAGTGGGTTGAGTTATCGCTGCTGCTCTTTTGCCCAACTAGCATAGCTATCAGTACAGATGACAGAGAGTGATTGCTAAACGAGGCAGTCACTAAACAAGGACTACTGGTATGTTGATTGTGAATTTTGAAATTTGGAATTCTATCACATCTGGAAACCATCAGTTTGAAAATAACTTGGTACAGAACCTCTTTTCCAAATGCCTTTTCTAGTCACTGCAGCTTCATCAATTTTTTTTATATCAGGACTAGGATTCGCATTTCTAGGACAGATGGAAAGTAGCTTTAGTAGCCAAACATGCAAGATGGGAGACAGGAGAGGTGCTAGTACATAAACACCATGAAGCAGGAGAACAGAAGCTAAATAGGATAATCACAGACATAGAGAGCAGGCTCTAATAGGATTGATTCAAGTTAGCTCTGGCTGCCACTTGTAACCTTATGTGTTTTGCTGTGAGATTTTTTTCCCCTCCAATAAATTATCAGTGTCATTTGTATATGGCCTTCATAATCTTGCACAGATACTTTTAAAAAGGAAGCTAGGGTAGAATTAATTGGGACAACCAAAAATGAAATCAATTTTATTACCAGGTGACGAGATGCAAGACCTGGAGATGGTGCCGGACTCCATGCTTCATTCCTCAGCAGATCGGCCGGCCTTTATTGACCGACTAGCAAACAGCATCACCAAACGAAAACGCTCCACACCTCAGAAATTTGTAGGTAAGGTGCACTTCAAGCATTTCTGGAAAAAGGCCTGGTGTTCTTGTGAGCCAAGAGTTGTTAGATTACAGTAACAGGCTATCTCAGGTGCTTCTCTCTGGACTAAAGAAGTCCCATTTGTAGTGTTGTTTTCCATCAGCATTATTTGTCTTACTCTCATCATAGACTTGCCATCTGATACTAGAAGGAATTTATAATCTGATCTCTTTTATCCTATGCATTAGGAGAGAAGCAGATGCGGTATAGCCTTTCCGATATGGCATATGATGTCAACTCCAGCTTTGAGAAGGACGTGGAGATGGTGGCTGCCCATCATCCCATGGACGCTAGCTTTGGCAGTTCATTGTCATTCATGGGAGCAGAACACTTGCGCCCCCTCAGACTCCCACCCACAAACTGCATCTCTGAGATCACACCTGTCATCAGCTCTGTCTACACTCAAATCCAGCCCCTCCCGGGCAGGTTGGAAATTGCAAGTAGTCGGGAAGCTGCCGAAGGCCACGAGGACCTTCCTGATGGGACACAGATTGTGTATCGGGCATCACGGGAGCCAAGCATGGTATCACCTAGCAATGGTTGCCAGGATTCCACAGACACTGAGAGCATCCATGAGGAGAGGGGCTCACACCAGCCGCTGCTATCCAGCATTGGGAATTGCAGCAGCAGCCGGCAGAGTCCAGCCTACGCCAAAGAGGACCCCAAATTGCAGGAGGGCATCATTCCCACCACTACTCGGTCAACTCCCAGTTCAGCCAAAGAAGGCCTGCGTGTGGTGAATGATGAAGGGGAACAGGTTAAAGCCTTCAAATGTGAGCACTGCCGGATCTTGTTCCTGGACCACGTCATGTTCACCATCCATATGGGCTGCCATGGCTTCAGAGACCCTTTTGAATGCAACATCTGTGGCTATCACAGCCAAGACCGGTACGAGTTCTCTTCCCACATAGTGCGAGGGGAACATAAAGTAGGCTAATCTTACTCTGTCCCCTTATTCATCTCTCCCCATCACTAGTGCTCTATTCTAGTTGGGCATGGAACTGTTCATTTCTTTTGTACTCCTTTGCACTGACTTTGGCTAAAAAAGAGAAATGTTTAAAAAAAAAAAGAACCCTAAATTTAAAAAAAAAATCCAATGAACTTGAGACGGGGAGGAGCTCATAACATTTTGCCTTTCTCTATGGTGTGTTATTTAAAAGTTGATAATTAATTTTAAAATTTGTGTTTTTCTCTCACACTTGTAGTTATTTATTAACTTCCTTCCTTCCTTCCTTCCTTTAAATCAGTGTTTCTCAACCTTGGCGACTTTAAGATGTTTGGACTTCAACTCCAGAAAGGGAGGCTGGCTGGGGAATTCTGGGAGTTGAAGTCCAAACATCTTAAAGTTGCCAAGGTTGAGAAACACTGCTCTAAATAGATTTTTCATTCATTTCACCAAGAATGTCCTCTTTTGAGGAGCAAGTAAGGGCTGGCACATAGCCCAGCAGCAAGCTTGACTCTCTAAAGTTAAGGCCTCTTCCATTTGGTCATTTTTTTGTTTCAGTTCCCATATTTCTGTTAAGCCACCATTTTAGATATTAAGAACCTCAGATCAGGTGCTAAACACATTATAGAGCTTCCCCCTTTCAAGGGGCTAGGAAAGCCACGGCCTGAGCTATATTACTGTTCAAATGAACCGTATATATCTTCTTTTTATGGGTGGCTGTGAAATGGAGCATATGAAGGTATCATGCTAGGAATGCTGTGGTCCCAAGAATTTAATACCTCTGTGTGTCTACTTAATACAGCTTTGATCTGACTTGTATTATTTCCTCTATTGGGGCCCAAAAGGCATAGTGAAGTTTGCATCTGGTGTTAAAGAAGTAGCTACGGTGTTTCAAGGAAGATGATGAGCACTTTGTATAGGAAGAATACTGCCTTTCCATATTGAACCGAAAACCAGCAGTGGGAAAACAAATGCTGTTTCTGGGAT
The DNA here is from genome assembly GCA_017656035.1 of Myanophis thanlyinensis. Taxonomy (NCBI): domain Eukaryota; kingdom Metazoa; phylum Chordata; class Lepidosauria; order Squamata; family Homalopsidae; genus Myanophis; species Myanophis thanlyinensis. Next base: position 17,219 of record JAEANM010003417.1, read on the forward strand.
GCAATGAAGGAACCTTAAAATTATCTGGTTAAAATCTATGATGCTTCTAAAGAGTCTGGGATGTCCTGTCTTCTCTCCAGATAAGTTGTCTGAGCTAATTTTCTTTGAGCTTCCGTGGTTAGCACTTAGCGGATAAAGGTTGCTAAAGATTGTAGAATCAGGGTAGACAAAATGTAGCTTTTACAACTCCCATCATGTCTTAGTACCCTCTGAGCAGGCTAGGTTTAATGGGAGTTGGAGTGCAGCAACATTTGGAGACTCAAAGGTTGCCAATCCAAGCTTTGGAAGAGGTAAGCCTCCTAGATGGGTGCATGTCTTTAACTTTTCTCTCCCAATATACAGGTTCTTTGGACAGCATTAATGAGCCTGGCTTTGCTGAGTAGGAATTGATTTGTAAGATGGAGATATTTTCATTGGGAGGTAAGAATGACGCTAGCAATGATTGCTGGAGTCAGCTTAGGAATTTCTTAACATCTACTAGAGCCAAAGGAATGAGGAGTAAACTGCCAGTATCTCTGTTCCAGTGCCTAACTTACACCTCCTCGTTCAGATTCCCAGCATCATTATTGGTGAACAGTTTGGAATTGGACTTAGCTTCTTGGTCAGTTTAGCTGTCCTTGTTTGTGTCAATCTGTTATAAGCCTTATGGATCTGTGTCCGGAAAGCATGAGCAAGATCTGAAAGTGGCAGCCTTGAGATGAGAGTTATCTATATCTATGAACTACATCACACTGCCCATCCCAAACTAAGGGGACCCTAAGGTTTGCAGTGAGAGTTTCAGTTTTCTCAAAGAGAAATCTTCTTTCCAGATCAATGGCAACAACTTTTCTAAGCTGATTTTGCTGAAAAGGCAAAAGAAATGCAGCAAAATTTCCATACTGACAAGTCCTCTGTTTGTTCACAGGTACATACATGGCCCAGGGTGTCAAGGGGAGCATTAGATTCCTGAAGCAAGGGCCCTGCAAGGACACTTTATCATGTGCACTTTAGTGTCTTAAAAACTTTGATCATCATCATCAAGGGCCAAAAAAAAATCAACCCCTCCATTCTATAATTGGTTGCAGATTGCTGCTGATAATGGGCTGTAGGCAAGAGATAAAACACCACTTGTCGGCTACGCAGTCATTCCCCACCTCCCCAGCCTGAGTGGAAATCTTGTTGATAATTGTTTTTTAAGAGGGTAATCACCAAATTAGAAGGGTTATGTGCTGAGCCAATAAAACTTGAAGCTTGCCTTTTTCCGGAGTTTGCTCCATCTTTATCTGTTGGAAACATCTCATCGGAGGGAAAGGGATATGTGATTAAAATAGTCTCTCTAGTCTTAGCTGGGCCATGGATGTGACAAGAAGGGGAGTGCTTTTGGTTTAGATAAATCCCTTAATGCATTTACTCAGCAGCAGCCCAGGGAATTGCTTCCTTGCAGGATAAACCAAAGGCGGTACTTTTTCTACTTAAAAAGCAAACCTCAAGCTACAACGTTTTGTTCGGTTTCCTCCTCCTTTATTGCTTTTTGTAATGTGTAATACAGAGCTGAGCTTTTTTTAAACAAAATAAAAAAATAAACAGGCCCAGCCAGTTTGACTAACTGGAAAGGCCTGATTGAATGAGATCATTTGAGTAATTGTCCAAGGAGATGGGAGTGGAACTTTTCTTTAAATACAGTACCCTGATTCCACCGTCCTGTCATATTTAAAAATATTGACTTTTTCTTTTTCTGAAATATCACTTCCCCCCTTCAACTTTCTCTTTCCCACATTCAGCATAGGAGTGGCATCTTAGAAGCTTGGGAGGCAGTTTGATCTTGTCCCAGCAATGGCTATTTTGGCTCCAGCAGCAGAAGTGAACTAATATATAATTTTTGTCATTCTGATTATATATTGTGCAAAGCAAATAAAACATGCTGAGAGACTTTGCCAAATTGTTAAGGGAGTTTGAAAGTCCAGTTCTTATAGGGTATTTTTCCTATTAGAATCATACTTCTGGCTCCTTTAGTTCTACTGGCTCTTAAGGTCAAGGATTTTTTTCTCCTATTGATGTACATTTAAAGTAATTCAACATTTTTTGTGATTGTTAATCTAAATAGTTATTTCATGTGACATAGTTTTCCCTGTAATAACCTCCATGATTTCAATGCTCAGTAGAATGTTTTGTGTGAATGAAATCCTAGAGGGAATTATGGGAGCTCTCCTTTGAGTGGAAAAAGTCACAAAAACCAGCTTTTACACCTTGTAATTTGAATGCTCAATATTATCTTGCTCTAAAGGGTGAGATTACTTCACCACTTACTTTAAAACCGTGAAGATATTTTTTAATTTAACACAATTTGATAAGATTATAATTGGATTAAAATCAGGTGTTACACATAGTGTTTGGGCTGTGCTCCAAAATATCAGAGAGAACATATCTTTAGGGTTTTTTTCATAATTACTGTTAAAACATCCTGGGAAACTTTATGAAAAAGTTCTGTAAAAGCAAAACATTGGACAGCAAAGACATTTATTGCATATAGTAAGACTTCTAAGGTGATTTCCAATATTATCAACAACCCACCTTTCCTGCATTTGTTGCCCATTTTGTGAATAAGGAGATGTGTGGGTATGGGTGTGGGTGTCATATATACATACACACATACATTTGCACCTCTTTCAGAACCAGTTGGTCAAATATTTGTCCTTGGGAAAAAATTGAGCGACTCAAATAATTGTCTTAAGAATTTTAGATTCCTGTGCTGATAACTTTCTCCCTAAAACAATTAGTTCTGACACAGTATAGACTGTTCATGTAACTGTGCATCTGAACAAGGTCCAGATGTTTATCACCCAGGTGTTCAGTGTTACAATGGAAGTAGATCTCTGAAAAGAAAGGGAAGATGCAGATAGGCCTATATAATAATAATAGAAATGAGAGCAGTCCCTAAACTCAGTTGTGTGCATGTTTCTTTTCCCATATGAATCTAGATCTAAGTAGGGCATGTATAGTAACTCCCGAGTTATATAGATAGCATTTATCCCTTGTGGGATCAGACAAATAGCACTTCTCTCTAGGTACTTGAGATTCCTGGGCTTCTGTTATGGTGTTTTGTACCCCAGAGGATTGGGGTAAAATCCATTTACTTTAGCTGGAGAGCATTATTTTGTCTCTAATGAAAAGCAAACATACATAAATGAATTAGTAGTTACAAAGTCTTATAACCAAATTCCAAAAGTATCCAGTTCTGCAGAGAATGGATGCCAACTAATTATGTTTATGTAATCAATATTTTAAGCAAAACTGAAAACCAAACAGCAAAATTTATGTTTGTTTTCTTTCCACGTACTGAACTGAATGCACTGAAGCAAGATAAATACAGATAGAAAATTAAATTTGGGTTAAAGATAACAGGAGTGTGACTTGCTGAGACACCTCCTTGATATCTGAACTTTATTATCAGTGCCCTGATATGTTCCATGTGAGATGCAAATTACCTCTAGTTTCAATAGACAAAATTATGGAAAGATACCTTTGTTTCCCCAATGCAGACTTAAATCTCTATCAAGGCAATGTAAAACATATTGAACAGCTGACCAGATATGCTTTCCATCTGAATATATATGTCAAGAGGAGGAAGCATTTATTGGCTTCTTGGAAGATGGCATTGGGAAGAAAATACACTATGAAGTTTTCTTTATTTATGTACTTGTTCCTGAAATAGGTATGAAACTTTGACAAGAAAGACAGAAAAGCTTAGATAGTTTGGAAACTGACTTCTTGAAAGCCAAAGATGACCCTTAGGTGCTTGGCCTCACTTCATTGCCACACTGATAAAAGCACCTGAAGTGTCATTTTTACTGGGTTTTTTAAAAAGCTATCCTTCGTGCCTCCATACAAAGTCCACATTCAGAATTGCTCTGCTTCCCGTTTCTGGTGGGAATTGGACCACTCTATGCAGGAGCCAATTATTTTTGTTTAAGGGGAAATATTAAGACAGTTCTCAATCTAAAGGAAGATGTCCAGAACATCATTTGTGAACTCTTGTCTACTGCACTGTGGAATGGTACTAATCTTTTCTCTGCCCTGCTTCAGGGAACAAGAATCCTGCTTCGGACTTTACATATTACCTCCTGCTTGCCCCCTTTTGTGAAAAATGAAAACAGGTTTGTTTTTAGAGAAACAAAGCTCTGACATTTCTAAGAAATCAGTGTTCCTTTTTATTTTTTGCTTTCACCTGTATGAAGAGCCTAAAAAACAAATGTAGGAATTTTGTAAAACTCCAGGTCTCTTTAACTTGTGTAAATATATATATTTTTTAACCAGATGTATGAAGAACAAAAAAAGATGTGCAATATCCCCAACCCGCTACAATATTCTTCACTTGTTTCTAACAAGCTTTCATTTGTATATTGTTATTGGGTTTGCTGGTGTGGCGCTCTTCCCCCTCCTCTTTTTTTTGGTGGGGTTAAACTTGCTTTTAAATAAAAGAAAAACCTCTTACTGCAAAAGCTTTTTTGTATTTGTAATATATTGTAAGTACATATTTGTGTAATGGAGATTATACTACTGTTAAGTTTTGTACTGTACTGGCTGAAGGTCTGTTATAAATAAACATGAGTAATTTAACAATCTGGTTCCTGTCTATCCTTAACTAATATTATTTATATTTGTGCTGACTCTTTAGATCAGCATCCTAATTCAGTGCATGTTAATACCTTGCACAGGCTCACACATTTCTGCAATAGGTGAGCAAGAGGAACAAATCTGAAGGAAATTTCCTGTGATTCTCTTGCTTGTAAAGAAAACAACAACGTAACCCTATAGAGAAGGCAACATTTTTGCTTCGGAAGAATAAGCTGCATGTATATACTGTATATAGCAGTGACGGTGGACCTTTTAGAGACCAAGTGCCCAAACTGCAAGTGTCTTGCGCACACATGCGCAACAGAGAGCTGAAGACCAGAGGGGAGGTGGGGCATCACAACACCAGCAGCTCTGCAGGAGCCGAGATCTTTTTCTTTCATGAGAAGTTGCAATTGATTGAAGATGTTTTTTTAGTTCCACAAACTTCTGTTTCCCTGCAAACAATGGTGAGAAATGTGACAGAGAAACGCAATGGAGCTGGACTGGGGCTGCGGCACGTGTCCCACAGAGAGGGCTCTGAGTGTCACCTCTGGCACGTGTGCCATAGGTTCGCCGCTACTGGTATATATTTATTATTATTTATTATTTATTTGATTTATATA
>JAEANM010003418.1:0-22434 GCA_017656035.1 Myanophis thanlyinensis
GTTTTTATTGGCTGTGAACTGCCCCGAGTCCTTCGGGAGAGGGGGCGGTATATAAATCAAATAAATAAATAAATAAAATAAATAAATAACCCTAACCTCAATAGTGATGAAATGCTTCAAGGGACTAGTCAGAGGCCTCATCACTTATTCACTATCGGACACACTGGATCCCCTACAGTTCGCCTATCAACATAATTGCTCAACTAATGACGCCATCTCTCACCTCCTCCAGACATGACTCACTCATCTGGACACTAGAAAAAGGGACTACATTAAAATGCTCTTTATGGACTACAGCTCTGCATTCAACACCATAATCCCCTCTACACTCATCAGCAAGCTGAAGCACCTGGGCCTCAGCCCACCTCTGTATTGGTGGATCTCCAACTTTCTAACTGGGAGACCACAGGCTGTAAGGATGGGTGGGCATGTCTCAACCTCACTTCAATACTGAGCCCCCCAGGGCTGTGTTCTGAGCCCCCTGCTATATTCCTTATAAACATATGACTACATGGCCACTACAGACTCCACCACCATCATCAAGTTGGGTGGGCCTGATCTCCAACAACAATGAGACAGTCTAACTAGATGAGATTAGAAATCTGGAGAACTCGTGTCAGAAAAACAATCTCCTTCTCAACATCAGCAAGACAAAGGAGTTGATAGTGGACTTTAGCACAAAGCAGAAAAGGTCGTACCAGCCCCCATCATCAACAAGAGTCTAATGGAGAGAGTGGACTGCTTCAGATATCTCGGTGTCCACATCTCACAGAACATGACATGGACCCGACACATCGACATTGTGGTGAGAAAGGCCCAGCAATGCCTATACCCATGATGGCAAACCTATGGCTGCATGAGTGCCTGCATCACATGTGCAAAAGCTGCACACATGCACAATGTTGTGGTTGCACATACATCGCATGTTGAGGAGCTGCACACAAGTGCAGATGGCATACACAAAGCACATACCTTTTGGCACTCGGTAAATAAAAGATTTAGTACCACTGCCCTATATGGTTCAACTATTGCCATACTAGTAAGTTAAACACCAGAGTCAACAACACCATGACAATTATAAGCGGATGTATTAAAATAACTCTTATTGGTTTTAATACATCTGCTTATTTGCTGGCTTCCTATTCTGAGCCCTATAGCACCATCAGCTTTATGAAGGCAAGATGCACTAGTCAGAGAATACAGAAAAATTATGAACTCCTACCGCTGCATGCAGACCTTCCTCATTTATCTGCAGGAAGACCCAAATCTAGGAAGTCTTCACTGACACTTGTACAACATCTGCCCAGCAATTTTAACACTGATTTCTAATGGAAAGCCAAATAGGTCACTGAATGTCCAATTATGAGAAAACATATAAATGATCCCCACAAAAAAAGATGCCAGGCTTTGAACTACCATGTCAGCAATGAACAAATCTAAATAGGATTTGCAACTGACATGGCATCTGCCAGGGCTCTTTGTTATAAATGGAGCATAGTATCCTCCCCTCAGTGTGATTGCAGGGTCCCATGTCAAACTGCAGGGTCCCATATCAAACTGTCAAACATCATGACTAGCTGTAAGATGAGGAACTGGTTTATTATCTGATTTTTTTTTAAATGTAAACAATGCTGCATTTCTATGGTTAGATGGCATATTGATATTTCAATATATATCTTTTTCACATTTATATGTTATTGGATTCTATTAAACTAGTTGAAATGTTAATTTATATTGCTAGTCCATGTGTGTTGTACCATCTGCTAAATAAATAATTTCCTCTTTTATATTAATTCAAATGTATTTGAGATGTTTTCATCATTGTTTTGTTGCATTTCTGTAGAAATGTAGATATTTATCTTTTATTAGGTTTGTTTCTTTTGAACAGTTCAAATCTAGCTGTATATTCAATTCATGGGGTTCATCCCACGAATGGGATAAAGTTTCAGTAATGACAATATCAGATCTGCCCTTGTGCACTTGGGATTTCATCTAAGTTCTTTTTTTACTAACTCTGTGTTTGGTTTCTACTTCTGCTTTGTGCCTGAATTCCTCTTTTTTTTACCTTTTGGTTGATTGTCCTGATCTTTGTGTTTGGAATTAGCTTCTAAAATTTTGTTTTCCTTCCCCTCCAGTTTTAATTTAAAGCTCTGTAGATAAGGCAAGCTGCTTGATTTCCAAAGAGGTTCTTCTTGGCTCTTGTTAGATGTAACCCATCCCTTCCTATAAATAAGCATTGTAATCCAAGGTCTAAGAATCCAAAATTCTTTGAACAGCACTATCCCTTGACCCAGTGTTTACTTCAAAAGTCCTGTGTTCCTCATTGGATGCTTATTTCTTTGTTGGGAGTACAGAAGAGAACACTACATGGGCATCTATTTCTTTGGCTTTCATGCCTAGCTGCTCATAGTCTCTTGATATAGTTCTCAGGGTCTACATGGTGTTATTTGTTCCCACATGGAAGAGGAAAAAGGGATAATAATCTCTGGGTTTAATTACCTTAGTAAACCTTTCAGTCACATCTTTAATAGTTGCTCCTGGGAAATAGCTAACTTCCCCAGAGTGAATGTTCTGTCTACATATTGTGGTTCCTTGAGCAGTAAATCTCCCATCAATAACCCACACCTTTTTTTTTTCTTAGGAAAGACTGGCCTACTTTTTTTCTGTAATTGATACACTTGATGATGTCCCTTCCCCAATTGTCTCCGTGCTTTCTTCCAAGAATAGGTTATGAAATTGTTTGCTCCAACTAAATTTTAATATAGAAAATATAATAAAATCCTATAAAGTTCAGAAATTTTATAAATTTGATATTTATAAAAAGTTTATAATTTGAAATTAGAAAATTTAAAATTTCCAACCCTTTTTTATGAAATTAAAAAACTGTTTTCTTTTTTTAAGTTGAATGAAAATTAGTTAATTTATGGAGGATTTTAACCTTCTGCGTTAATACTGTGATCATATTTATTTTAGTTTATCACACACATGACTTCTTCCACACTGCTGCTATTACTATGTACATCTGCTTGTCCTCTGCTGCTGCTTGGTCACTGGAGTTGCTGGGTTGCATTCAGCCTACTTGTCTTCACCAGTGCCTGGTTACCTGGGCCTGCCTGGGTGCATTGCTGCCTGATTACCTACTATAAGTCTGCCAGATTGTGCTTAGCCTGGATCTGCCACTGTCTGCTTCTGCCCTTATTGATTGATTGATTGATTGATTTGATTTGATTTGATTTATTCTGCCTCCAGTCACCTGAGTTCTCACATGCTCTCTGGAGAACTGCTTTATTATGCACCACCCTAGGTGTTGGGTATTCTCAGAGAACTCAATTCTCAGGTTTTTCTGTGTTCTGCTTCACCTTCAGGTGCTTACCTCCAGTTGTTCATTTTCAATTGGGCTGCTCTAGGTGCTCTTGCTCCAGGCGCTCATCCCAAATTTTGGGTTGCTTCGTGCTGTCCTTGCTCTGTTGCTGATGTAGATTATTTCATTCAATCTGAGTTTCTCAGATCTCAGATTCCCACCACTCGTCTCTATCCTTTGTCTATGTTTGGGGAGCAATTGACTTCCCACCAGTTGTCTCTCTCATTACTTGCCTTTTTTCCCATCCTTCTCAGTTTTCTTTTTTCCTCTCTCTCTCCTTCTGCTTTCTCTTACTACTCTGTATTATTGGCTCACTCAGATTATGCATGGACTATTTGGGGGTGGGGGTATTCAATGCAATTTGTGTGGCGAATGTATACTTCCTTCCACTAAGGAAGGATAAGTTGGGCAACTTGGCAAGAAAGAACATTTTCACAAAATTGGACTTAAGGGAAGCCCACTACAGAGTGTGAATTAGAATGAGAAATGAGTGGAAGATAGCAGTTAATTGTTTGCTGGGTTGCTTCCAATTTCAGCTGCTCCCATTCAGACTACAAGGGGCCCCTGCCGTATTTATGCAATTAATAAATGAAGTGCTGCATGAGCATCTCTATAGATACTTACATGACATTTTGATTTACACTGAAACTATGAAGGAGCAAGTGAAGTTAGTGCAAGCAGTGCTCGAGAAACTCTAAAAGCCCCAGCTATATACCAAACTGTCCAAGTGCAAATACCACAAAATTAAACTGGATTATTTGGGATATTGGATCTCCCAGGATGGCATAGAAATGGATCCAGAAAAGTACACACAATCCTGGGGTGACAGGCTCCCTGCACAATAAAGCAATGCAAAGCTTCCTTGGATTTGCGAGCTTCTACAGGCAATTCATCCCTGGTTTTACCCAGATTGCATTGCTGATTATGAACCTATTAAAAACAAAAAGGGGGCTCCAAGCCCAAACTCAGTCAACCTCCTAAGTGCACCATGGAGTACTAAGATGCTTTCAAAAAGCTAAAACACTTATTTGCAGCAGAGCCAATGTTAAACTCCCCAACCTGGATAAACCTTTCATAATCCAGGTTGATGCCAGTGATATGACGGTGAGGGAGATCTTATACAAAAGAATTTGAAGAGGGACCTACAACTATATGCCTATACCTCATGGAAGCTATCTAAGGCAGAGTAACATTAGGCCAGTGATGGTGAACCTTTTAGAGACCGAGTGCCCAAATTGAAAGTCGCGGGTGAGGCAGAGATCCAAAGACCAGCTGGCTGGCGAGATGCAGGGCATCCTAACACTGGCAACTGCAAGAGGCAAAATCTTTTTGTTTCCCGAGCTTCTGTTTCATTGTTTGTAGGGAAACTTCTGTTACCCTGTAAATAATGGCAAAAACACCACAGAGTAACAGGGTGGAACTGGGGTGAGGATGCACATGCCCATAGAGAGGGTTCTGAGTGCCACCTATGGCACACTCTGTAGTGGGCTGGAAGCAATTCCTTGAAGGCAGCAAAACCCCTTTCAAGGTATGAACTGATCATAAGAACTTAGGAGCACTGAAAATACCCAGGAGGCTATTGCTCAAACAAGTCCGCTGGACTCAATATTTCAACCATTTTAATTTCATGCCTCGGTACTTGCTCAGAGGAAAAAACTTCATGGGAGACGCCCTATCCAGAATTGTGCAAAGGAGAAAGCAGTCACCTCCATTATTCTATTCAAGCAGATAGTAGCCCCAGCTCTCACCCAGCAATGGAAAGCCCCAAAAGAGAAAATGGCAGATGATTTAACCCAGGTGCTAAAAAGTTACTTAGCGAATATGTCTGTTTCCAACAACACAAGGAGGGCCTGTCCTCCTGAGATGGGTTGGCTTGGATGGGGAGCTGGCTATAGACCTGGTTCTTCAGCAAAACCACAACATCAAAACTGCAGGGCATTATAGTTTTGTGAAGATGCTCTATCTGGTGAAGTGGCAACTCTGATGGCCACCCATGAAAAAGGACATTGAACATTATGTGGCCCAGTATGCATCTCAGCAAAGAGGCATCTGGGGAAACCCCCAAGTCTGTTTCAACCTGTAGCCAGCCCAAACGCCCTTGGAAGATTTCTATGGACTTTATTGTGGAGTTACCTGACAGTGCTGGAAATACAGTAATTTGGATGGTAATGGACACTTTCTCTAAGCTGTCCCGAAATTCCGTTGACTTGAACTCTGGTGAAGATGTTCATTCAACACATCTACCATCTGCATGGAGCACCTGAGTGCATTATCTCAGACCATGGCATCCAATTTATTTCTAGTTTTCAGAAGGAGTTTTTGTACTGCTCAGGGATTAACTTCCTCCCAGTACCCTCAAACCAATGGACACTGTGAGATGACATGTTGGAGCAATACCTCCATTGCTTCATTAATTACCAGCAACACAATTGGGCCAAACTCCTGCCCTTTGCCAAAGTTGCCTACAATAACTCAGTACACAGTAACACTGGTTTCCCCATTTTTCAGATGGCCAGAGGCTCGGACTTTGTCCCTGTGCTAGAACTGCCCCAGCACAGAGTCCTGCACATGTCATTAGCTGAATGGATCAAGACCCTGCAGAATATTTGGCCTGTGGACTGCAAAGCTCTAGACAAAATGAGGGAAGCATATAATAAACAACATAACAAAGACACTTCAGGAGTTTAGAGTAGAAAAATTTACCTCTCCACTAGGTTCCTGCAGTCATGACAATCCTGCAGAGAATTAGGCCCAAAATATGTAGGGCCTTTTCCCATCACTAAGGTCATAAACCCAGTGATTGTTGAGTTAAAACTGCCAAAAACATCCTGTATTTCACTTAGTCTATTAAAGCCTGTCTTTAGTTATTTTTGAAGCCCAACTCAAAACCACTTCCTTCCCCAATTATGATAGAAGGGGAACAACAGTTTGAGATTAAAGAAATCTTAGAGTCTAGAATCCACAATGGGAGATTGCAGTACCTTATTCTGTGGAAAGATTTCTCTCCTTCAGAGGTTGAGTAGGTTTAGGCTAGCCATGTTCGCTCCCTAGAATGCTGACGGTTTCCCCATTGTCTTTTGCCCACTGAATTCAATGTCTAATAAATGGGGAAAATCTAAAATAGTAAATAATGTTATTGTATTTATGTAAATGAAAATTGACCAATCAGATCATTCCCAAATCCTGAACAAAGGATGTTTCTCTTCCTTGGATGTGGACTGTAGCAACTGCCCCCCAATGTTATGTATGCTTTAATTATTTCTAAATATCAGCAACTTGTACATAAAAATGGGATGCTAAAGGCTCATTTGGACATCAACTGTTCAACCTGCCATTTAAATCCTAGTTGTGTGAAGGCTAGGAAAATAAATTACAATATTCTAGTTTATTCTGTGTGTACTAATGAAAGTAAATCATCTTTATCATTGAACAATCCCATTAAGCTATATTATAGAGGAATAGTGGGAAACAACACATTACACCACTTTGGAAGTGCACAGTAGGTATCTCCTATAATTGACTGTTATGATAAACAAAGGGATGGTTAATATGTCAAATGGAAACTCATGTGGTTAAAGGCCTCTTGGTGAAATTGAATTTGATCAGATGACATTATCTGGGTGGAGACCATAGCATATTCACAGCACTGAGTGGGTCATCATAGTTAAGATTTACTTGTCTGCAAAGGCTCCTTGCTGTGAATTTACAAACTGAACAGGGGAAAGACTGCCTACTAGTGTTCTGATGGTCCATTCCATACATGAACACATCACCTGAACAGGTGTGACTCTTAGATCACCCAACTAAAAATGAAAAGCTGCCTTACACAAAGCACCAATCAAGTTCTGTCCTCATCAACCCTCATCATGTCCTTTGTACAGATACAAAGATGGTTTTATTAGAATGTCTTTTGATAAGTACATCATCTGCATCTCATCCTTTGAGATGGAAAAGCAGTTGAAAACCAAAAATGTAAAGAAAAACTGCAAATGTTGTGTCTAAGGGAACCAGAAGTGCAACTCATATTATAGTTCTGATAACCTCATAGTTTATGATAAGTGATGGGTAAGTAGAGCATAGATCTTTGTCTGCAGAACCAATGCCTGTTTCCAGATGGCCACAAAAACCAGCCACTTATATTGCTTTAACGGGAAAACTAAAAAGTACATTGAAATAATTTTTGAGCACCTTCCGATAAAATCATTCAATATTACAAGTACACTTTACAGTTAAGAGTGTACTAGACAGGATAAATTTTAGATAAGACCTTGATCTCTCAGTTTGGGAAAGAGACATTAACTCTGAAAAGTAGCCTTTTCACACAACCTCGTACAACTTGAATCACAAGTACTTTAGGTAAAGTGAAAGTTATTTATTAAGGGAAGGGCCAAGTCTTTATGTAGGATACAGAAACAAATGATACATTGATATAGTAGGAATGCATTAAAAAAACAAATAGACATTGATTACTCTTTTTCAGTCAGTTTTTTCTTAATACTTGCAAGTTTATTCAGACTTCCAGAATTTCCCAGTATTGAGCTTCTGAAGAGGCTAATTTTTGCTAAAAAAAATTCTGAAGAGGCTAATTTTTGTTAAAAATTAAAAAATGGCATTTTCTAAAGATAAAGAAAGCATGGTTACCCTAAATTTCAAAAAGAGGTATGGATACCATACCAAATCCAATCAGAATAGAACTAGAAGGGACCTTAAAGGTCTTCTAATCCAGCCCCCTGTTCAAGCAAGAGATTCTATATAATTTGAGACAACTGGCTTCCACTCTCTGCCTAAAAACCTCCAGAGATGGAACAGTTTCTGAAGGCAAGCTGTTCTACTGGTTAATTATCCTCACTATTAGGAAGTTTCTTCTTAATTCCAGGTTGCTTCTCTCCTTGATTAGTTTCCATCCATTGCTTCTTGTCCTGCCTTCTGGTACTTTGAAAAATAAGTTGATCCCCTCTTCTTTCTTGCAGTACATCAAATAGCTGAGTACTGCTATCAGGCTACCTCTAGTCCTTTTCTCTACACTGACCATACCCAATTCCTTCATTCTTTGTTTTTGTTCCGAGGCCCCTAATAATCTTACTCTTCTTTGCACCTTTTCCAAAATCTCAACATCTTTTTTTGTAATATGGTGACCAAATCTGGATGCAGTATTCCAGGTATGGCCTTACTAAGGATTCATAAAATGGTACTAATACTTCACATGATTTTGATTCTATGCCTCTGTTTATACTTACAACCAAGGATTATATTAACTTTTTTGGCTGCTGCTACACACTGCAAGTTCGTGTTTAAGTGATCATCCACTAAGACTCCAAGGTCCCTCTCACAGTTATTTTTGAGCCAGGTTTTACCTAATCTGTATTTGTACCTTTGGTTGTTCCTGCCTAGGTGTAAAACCTTGCTTTTCTCCACATTAAATTTCATATTGTTCGATAGGGTTCAAACTTGTTCAAGTTTGTCAAAATCTTTTTAGATCCTGAGGTTGTCTTCTGGGATATTGGCTATTCCTGCTAGTTTAGTATCATCTGCAAAGTTGATGAGTTCTCCTTCTATTCTCTCATCTAATTCATTTATGAAGATATTGAAGAATACTGGGGCCTAAGACAGAACCTTGTGGTTGCCCCTGCTTACTTCCCTCCATGTAGATGTAGTACTATTAAGGACTACTCATTGAGTATGGTTTGTTAGCCAATTACAAATATATCTGGTGGTGATGCTGTCTATCACACATTTTTCTAGTTTACCATGAAGTAGGTTGGGGTCTACTTTGTTGAAAGCCTTACTGAAGTCTAAGTATACTATGTCCACAGCATTTCACTGGTCTACTAAGTCACTTTGTTAAAAGAATGAAATAAGATTGGTTTGGCATGATTTGTTTTTAACAAACCTGTGCTGACTACTTAATCATAACTTTGTTTCTAGATATTCACGATGTTTTTTGATTATTTTTCCCCCAGCATCTTCCCAGGTATTGATGTTAGGCTGATTGGTCTGTAGTTTCCTGAATCTGGTTCCCCTCCCCCTCCTCCCTCCCTTTTTTGAAGATGGAAACCACACCAGCTCTTTTCGAATCATCTAGCAGTTCCCCGTGCTCCAGGATTTTTTAAAGATATGATACAATGGTTCTGAGCTAATATCTGCCAGTACTTCATAATTCTGGGATGTTATCCATCAGGATTATGTTTTTCAAGATCGGACAGGTCTCTCATCATTTTCTTGCTTATTTCAATTTTTATTTCTAATTGTATCTTTTATTGTTTTTGGTAGGTTGGGCCAGAGTTTCTTCATGCATTAAGATTATTGCAAAGAATGAGTTAAGCAGCTCTGCTTTCTCTCTACTGCTTGTTACTTCCATGTCATCTTTTCTTTTTAGTAGACCATTTCCTTGACTTTTCTTGCTTTTAGATATTGAAACTTTAATTATCTTTGACTTTGCAAGTCTTTGTTCATTCTGAGTGTCTGCTTTCCTGCAGATTCAAGCTATCTGCTGATATTCTGCCTTAAGTTAGGTGTCCCTCTTTCCATTTTTTGTACTTATCCTTTTTGTCTTTCAGTTTATCAGAGATCTTTGTGCAACCATGCTGGCTTCTTAGATTATTTGTCTTTTTCAGTGGTATTGGGTTTTTATGACCATATTTTTCAGTTTCTCATGTTTCTTGAGTTGTTTTCTGTTTTAGAATTTTTATCCATGGAATTTTTCTTAGGGTCTTTGAGTTTGTTAAAATCTCTGAGTTTGTTAAAAATAAAAGAATGCCTTATTTATTAAAGAGCTAATAATGAAACCTAGAATTCCAGGTACAATGCCACTAGGGGACCAAAAGCAGTAAATCTATAGTAATGCTAAAACCACATGTCAAGCCTTGATAGGCATTTTTGCCCTGATAGGTTAACTTCTTGAGATCATTACAGACTTGTCATGTCTAGGCTGATAAAAATCTTTTGGGCTATGCATGATGTAGAACATCTCATTTTTGCACCTTATCATCATCAGTCAAATGAAGGCAGTAATTATGATGATGGACAAAGACTGGGTACAGCTAGGTATCAGTCTACCTGTTAACTGTCCAGTTGACAAATCCAGAAAAAGAAAGAAAAGGACATTATTTTACCAATAATATAAAGTTTACTGAATAAATCCATATTGGCACAGAAGTGAAACCAACTCTGGCTTTCCACACAAAAGCATGCATAGTTCATTCCCGTTTTCCTCACAGGGCACCCACGGTCCATTACGTCCACCAATCACTTCTGTTCATTTGGTTATAAGAACCACCGGCCACTCTGTGACATCTGCTCTGGGTGTCCTTGGAAGGGAGCAACGTCTCATGGGAAACGAGGATGCTTGGATGCCATTCCACCCCCAGCCCTATTCTTTGCATTCCAATCCACCACCACCCTATTCTTTGACAAGCTGCAAACAAGGTGAAAAATAGGTGAAATTTCAAGTCAGTCTTGACACCACTCTCATCCATGAAAACTCAGTGGATGGTTCTGTGTTAATCTCTCAGCTCAATCTACCTCAGAGGTTTGTTCATTGGGGAAAAATTGGAGGAGGAAGTGCTACATATATACCTTGAGTTTCTAGAGAAACACGGAATATAAATTCTAATAGTAGTGATGATTCCTTTCCACTTTTGATCTGTATTACCCAGGAATTCTAGATAAATAACATCTGAAATACACAATACTATAATTCTTGGAAATGCTTAAATTGTCTTTTATTACTGTACATGCTGTACATCTACAGGGCTTAAGATTTGAAGAATAACCTGGACATCACCCCAACAGTTTATCTGTCAAATCATTCCAGAATAAGGGTTGCATTTTATTTACAACATCCCTTTTATCCATTCTTTTTGGTATAACAAATATATAAAATTTGTAGAGTTGTTCATTCAAGGTGCTCTCTTCAGTTGTTTGCTGGTGAGAAACCTATACTCACTATTTAAAAAATCCACATACAAGTAGTCCTCAACTTATAGCAGTTCATTTAGTGACTGCTCAAAGTTACAATGGTGCTGTCAGATCTGTTATCTTCAGTTTAGTGCTTTACTGGCAACCTGTCATAAATTGTAGCGGTGGTGAGGTGGAGCAGAAGGAAATAGGCAATTAGCATGTAGAGGATAGAGATTAACGAAAGGGAAATAGGAGTGACAGGTTTGATGGAAGCTAAAGGTATGAGAACTGGCCTATTCCAGTCTTCAAGGTTGTGGAGCTTGAAAAAAGAATGTGAACTGTATCATGTGGCACCAAGCACGCCATTTGACAAAGACAGATTGGTCAAGTGGGGAGGGCTGAGAAGGGGAAATACTGTAATGCTTTGCATGAAAATTTCTAGCCTTGCTTTTGCTGAAACCACTAACTCTTAGTAAAAGAATCTATCACTTCAACCAAATGGAGTTGAGGAGCTTTCTTTCCTAGGATCTAGTTGGGACAGATCTGACAGGTGCTGAAAAAAGTGACTTATGACTATTTTTTCAGTTACAACCTTTGTAGCTTTCCCATGATCAGGCAATCAAAATTCAGATGTTTGGCAGCTGATTCAGACTTATGACCATTGCTGTGTCTCAAGGTAATATGATTCACTTAGCAGCTGGGTTACTAAATTATCATTTGCAGTGATTCACTTAACAACTGTGGCAAGAAAGGTCATAAAATGGGGCAAAACTCAACAAATGTTTCATTAAAAACAGAAATTTTGGACTCAATTGTGGTCATAAGTTGAGAACTAACTGTATAGTTGCATTTGTCTACATTTTTAAAAAATTTAAGATGAACAATTTTTTCCTCACAAAAATGTTTGGCCATTTATCTACCAAGTACTTCATGCATAATATTTTGTCAAGGGGAAGATTTGTATCCGGAAACAGAATGTTTAACAAACTCTTCATCTTTGTGTGAAAAACAAATGATACTTCTTTTTCAAAACCCTATGATCTTGAGTTGAAACAAGAATCTTAAACAGAATAAGATTCTGAACACCAAGTTGGCTAAATTATATATTGTATACTATCCTAGATACATTAGAATGCATCCATCAGTCAATGCAAAAATTCTGTCTTAGGCTGAATTCAACATCTTCATAAATTATTTAGATAAATTGATAAAAGGGAATGCATCAAATCTGCAGACAATATCAAGCAGGGAGAGAATAGTCAATACTCTGGAAGGCCCAGGGACAGACATATCTTGGCAGACTTGAATGCTGGGTCTTATTTAACAAAATGCAATTCAATGGGGAGAAAAATAAGATCTTATACTTAGACAAGAAAAAATAAATGCACAGGTATAGAATAGGTACCTCGCTCAACAGTAATAACTGTGAAAAGAATCTAGAGAACAAAATGACCACTTAAGTATGAACCAGCAGAATGTTGCAGTTGTCCAAAAAACCCCAAGGCAATCCAAGACTGCATCAACAGAGGGATTGTGTCAAGGTCACTTGAAGTGATAGTACTGTTATACTACACTGCTAAGACACACTTGGAATACAGTGTCCAGTTCTTGTCATCATGATATAAAAAAGATATTGAGACTCTAGAGACAATGCAGACAACAGCATCAAAGATGATAAAGGGTCTGAAAGATAAACTGTATAATGAACAGTTATGGAAACTAGTTATGTTTAGCCTAACAAAAAGGAGGAGTAGGGATAACATGATATCAGAGTTCTAATATTTGAGCTGTCACAGAAAAGAGAGAATTGACATAATCCCAAAGCATCTAAGGGTAGGACAGGAAATATCAGATGGAAGACTATTAAAGAAAGATCTAATCTAGAATTAAGGAGAAATATCCTGACAATGAGAACAATTAATAGAATACCTTGCTTCCAGAAGTTGTGGGTGTCCCATTACTGGAGTTTTTTAAAAATAGATTCAAACGGGATTTTATAGAAAACCTCCGAAGCCCTTTCCAACCCTATTCTATATTCTGTGTTTCATATGTGCATTTAAAAGTCTCACAGCTGTTGCAATAAATAGAAACAAATTACTTTGGCCTTGATAACAGTTGGGATACACGAAATTAGAAACTTGCAGTTCAGAAAAGTTTTAAAATTTTATTTAGCAGTACGATTGCTAAGCACATAGATAGGTCCACATGACGAGAAAAGATGACTACTTGCATACACAAGATCTAATAGATTTATTGCTCCATTCCCCATTTAAAAATAAAAGAAAGTAAAAGAGTTTCCCTTTTCTCAGTGTTGATTGATGGTAGGTTTCCCCCACCTCCCCTAGAAATTAATATCCAGTCATTATTGGATTCACCCAAATTCTGAGTGAAATCAATTAAGACATAATAGTAGATTGGTGGACTATTTTTTCTGTACAGGTGATCCTAACAATCACTCAATCAACAACTATTCAAATGTACAACAGCGCTGAACAAGTGGTAATTATTACTGATCTTATTTACAGCCATTATAGTATCTCTGCAATCATAAGATTGTAATTTGTGACATTTTCTGTCAGGTTCCAACAAACAATATCAGTGGGAAACTGGCATCAAGTGCAATCATGTGGTCCTCATTTTATGACCCATGTAGTCTTCACTTAATGATAGTGACTATTGTCACTATCATTTGTTGGTGTTGATTGAAAATGGTTTTTTGATCAAACTGATTAACAAAGTTTCCAGTTCCAATTAGCATTCTTAAACAAGGACTTAGTTTGTCCAGCATTTGAAAGTTATTTAAAGTAATATATTACAGTACTTAGCATTTCTGAAATGTACCACTGAATTATAATTGGGAAGCGGGGGATGCATTTTTAACTTTATTCTAGTTACTATTTTTACTTGTAATTTTGATTTAATGGCATTAGGTCAACATACAGTAATTGAAAATATATATATATCAATATATTCTAAATGAGGCTATCAGTTCTATTTAGGGTTTTAATTTGCCATGTAAATCACGACTAATACTCTTCCATGAAATTTCAAAGAATAAAATTCGTTTCCATAAGTTTTCTGTCTTGTGATCTAAGATAGAGGAAGTAAATAGCTGCTTGCTATACAAAAGGTAGGTTCCTGATGCAGAAACTCCATGCAGTAATAAATTAGACATGGTTGAAATGCAGTCCTTATATGGCCATGTACCATTCCAGAGTAGAGTAGATCTTAGTGCATGTAGAACGGTATTATTTAGACTAGTACCACATTCTAAGCACAGGAACTACTGAAGGTAAAACTCCATTCAACGTTTCAACATGCTTAGTTATAAAACATACATAGAAGGACTGCAGGCATGTATTCATATCCAGCTATATCTCCAAGCCAGAGAGCAAAGGCAGAAAATCTTTTTATTATACCAAAAGATAAGGGGGGAAAAAGGAAATATTCAACTTTAGTAATAAATCTCTTTGCTTACCCAGAATTTAAAAAATCCCAGGAAGAAGAGTAACACTAATTTCTTTTTTTTAATCATAAATGATACAAGCAGATGAAACCTAATTTAAAGGGGAGAAAAATACAAATTGGTTATCTTGACATCTGGTATATTTAAGGTTATTTCTTTGAAGACACGGGATAAATGTTTTATTTTCTTTTTTATAATTTTAAAAGATACATGCAATAGTGTGCAAATCTGAATAAGAATTCTACTGTTTGGCATTTAAAGATAACTTGCAATAAAAGCAATAAAATATACATTATACAATGCAGAATCTGGTAGCTATAGCACCTTTTGCAATGAGAAACAGAATCTTTAAGCAATGTATTTCTAAACTTATTGTATTGTATGCAGGAAAGTAATCTATTTTTTTTTTGTACAGGTGGTCCTTGACCTACAACCATTTGTTTAGTGACTATTCTTAGTTACAGTTGCATAGAAAAAAGTGAGTTATGTCCATTTTTCAAACTTACAACTTTTGCAGCATCTCCATGGTCACTTGGCACCTGGCTTGTATTTAAGACAATTGCATTTTCCTGGGGTCATGTGATGACCATTTGTAACCTTCCCAGCAGGCATCCGAGAAAAGAAAAGTCACTGAGGGGGTACATTCACTTAATGACTGCAAGATTCACTTAACAACCACAGTGATTGCAAAAAGAAATAAAAAAAATGGAAAACAGCTCACTTAATAACTGCCTTGTCTAGCAACATAAATTTTGGCTCAATTGTGGTTGTAAGTCGAGACTACCTGTATGCAAGTTCTATTCCTCAATCACACACATTTACTGTCATACAACAGTGAAAACCATAGAAAGATATTGTTCATAAGACACTTGTATCCAGCCATCCTGATCAGTATCATAGCGTCTGAAGACATCTGTCCATTTCTGGAAGAAAAAGGTTAATGTCAAAATGTCTGCAAATAAAATTTCTGTGTTCCATTATATAAAATGCATACAACAACCATGAAACAGATGTGATACACATACTGAAATCTAAATTGGGAGGGGAAATATTTTTTCTGGTTTTTGACAATGAAAGTATCAGTTAGGATCCAGATAAAGGACTGCCTGGACAAAACTACAGTGATCCATAACATAAAGCTGTTTTCAAATTCGAACTTTTATATTCTTGTTTTCATGTTGCATACTTAAAACAATTTGATCATCTGTCTTTATCTGGCCTCTCTATATCCCCCAGTCTATGATTACCTGCAGTACAACACAGCACTGAATGAAGTCATCAAAAGCCACTTGCCCTCTTCTTTGCCTATCAAATTTTTGAATCAAGAGATCGTAGAACTGGTCAGTCAGCCGGTATCCTTAATAGAATTGGAAATATTAATGAGAAAAATTTTAAATAATTACATTCTATAATTGCAGCCACCTACATAAATTATATTCATGTAAGCAAATAACCCCCCCCCCCCCCCCAAAGTTTCACATATGAGAGAAGAATGGAATCAAAGTGAAGAATGGAATCAGATCATTTAAAGCTAGCGGGCACCTTTTTATTTTATGAAAAAAATCAGTCTATCCCATAAAGCATACTATGATGTGTCACGGATAAGAGCCATGGTGGCCCAGTGGTCAGAATGCTGTACTGCAGACTAAGCCATTGCTCATACCAGAAGTTCAGTTTTGAGTGCCTCACGGTTGATTTAGCCTTCCATTCTTCTGAGGTCAGTAAAATGACAAATTGTTGAGAGCAATATGCTGATTTTGTAAACTGCTTAGAGAGGGCTGTAAAGCACTATGAAGCAGTATATTATCTAAGTGTTATTGCTAAATGCTATTACGATTGTAACAAATGTTATGGCTGAAAACATAAACAATATTGTTTACTGAATTGCTAAAATTAAATCAAATTTAAATCTTGGTATAATATGAAATTTTAAATAGTGCTGTGTTGTTTGAATATTCAATCGGTTTTTTAAAACAATTACTCACAAGAAATGTAAGAAATGAAAATAATGCTTTATTTAAATAGGAAGAAATAATAACCTTGAGCATCAAATATTATGTATTCAGGAAGCCATTCTACTGTATCATGAAATGCATTTAAATAGAGTAAGATTTGCACCTAAAGGGAAATGCATTCAATGACTTCATCACACATGCTGTGGGGAGTTTACAGATTTCTAAATGTCTATGGAGATTCTGCTAAATGTCTATGGAGATTCTCAGCCATCCAGGTCATGGTTGTCCCAAAGGTTTTTCAAGAGGCAACTGAACTTTCTGGTTTTTCTCCAGGCCAGGCTGAAGAAATTTCTTAGATGAGAAGCAAAACGTCTTCAAAGAAAAACCAGAAAGCCCAGTTGCCTGAAAAATTACCTTTGGGGCCCTTATGTAATATACTTTATTGAAAATTATATTCAAATTTATTCTTTTATCCCTTAGAGGAATGTAAGCTCTTCACAGTGAATGACTGGAAAATGTTTAGTCAACACAGTTTCATTCATATGAGAAGTAAACATCAAGCCCAGAGACTTTACCAGAAAACTTAGCTCTGAAGTATGAGAGGCTATACTTCACAAAAGATTCCATGTATCCAGTCATATTATTCCATTGGATTAAAAGTAATGTTCTTTTAAATCTAGATATTTGGGCCTAAAATGTATCTTTAAAAATGGATATGCTTTTTGCTCTTCCCTACTTTTTATTATGTCATGCTTTTTAAATTATAAAGACACCTTTACAAACTGTTTCAGGTTTCTCTTTTTTTCACTCCCCTCTCTTTCCATGTCTGTGTATCTTTCTGTGTGTATTTAAAATCTTCAAATATTTTGTCAAATTAGTAGACAAGCATCCATGTCCTTAGCGTTTTCTACCAAGTATCATTCACATTTATGGTAAAATCCATTTTAAATGGATTTTGGATTCAATTCTAAATCCAAAATAAATGGCACAGCAAGCTCTAACTAACTATGTTCAAAAGATGGCTCATTTTAAAACATCCCCCCTCAAATCTTCAATAAACTGACTTGTAATCAGTTAATTTAATATGTACCGTAATATTTTATAAATTTTACCATAGAGAATACTAAAGAAATGTATCATCTTCTCAGTCCTTTGGCACTTTGATGACATTTAAATTATCAAGCTCTACTTGACGTTTGCCTATTGATTCCCCTTGGGGATATATTATGTGATTCTCTTTGCAGTATTCAGAGAGATGCACTCTTTCCCCCATAACTTTCTCTTAACTACAGTACTGACTAAATATTAAATCCTCTTCATTCATTCCTAATCAGAAAAGTTAAGTGTTACCAGAAATAACTGCCTATTTTATAAACTTGATTAAACAAAGTATATAGCCTCCACATACTTTTAATAATGTTACATTTTAATCCCTTCAAATAATGTTATTTAGCTTGGTTTGTAATTAGGGACAGATGGTCTCCCCAAAAACTCAGTCCCATGTCACAAAGGGCTATCATAGACAAATTGGCACTGTAACCAGGACACAGACATGACAAATGCAGCTGGCAGAACAAAAGTATAACACATATTCTACCGGAAACACTTAAAATTGCCCATGCTGTTGCATTTGCCCCAACTGAAGTTTCTGGGTACTCTTCAAGGGCAACATCATTTGGACCCCATAATGCAACTATGATTCCACAACCACAATGTTCTGGGGAAATATGTTCTAAATAACTTGTGACTGATGTACTATTAAATATAGTGATTAAAAGAATTAATTAATTTAAAGGCAACCTATTCCAAGCAGAGTGTCTTCCAGGTGTGTGGCATTCAACTCCCAGAATTCTTCTATCTGATTGACAATTACTGAAAATTCTGAAAGTTGAAGTCTATACATTTGGAAAGACTACATAAACCTATTTGCCAAAATTACATATTGTAATAATTACAATGAATTACCAAAACCTGTTAGGGCTTGCTTTAATTCATGTTTGTCAATCATTCCAGAGTTGTCTCTATCATATCTGCGAAAAACATTCTGCCAGTCAGAGATATATTTCCAGACTCCTGTGAATTCATTGAAGTTTACACCACCTTTGTTTTCTCTGTCAAACATAGCTGAAAAAGTAATCAATCTTAATTAATCTAAATATTAATGTATTTTTAATTTACCATTTCTTAATTTATTAATTAATTTTAAATTTAAATTAGGAGAAAGTAAAAGTAAATACCGTAAATAAAAGAAAAAGTTAATTGTGCTGAAATTATTTTTTCATTTTTATGTCAAAACAAAACTTCAAAAGCAGCTTCTATGCAGGGTAAAATATAGATTCCCTAGAACTCGAGAAAAAAAAGGTTTGGTTTCAACCATTTTAAATAGTAATTAAATTAGTTCTTTCATTGTAAAAAGGTAAAAGTAAAGGTAAAGGTTCCCCTCGTGCTAGTCTTTCCTGCCTCTAGGGGGTGGTCATCTCCATTTCTAAGCCGAAGAGAAACACTGTGTGAGGGTGATTCCATAGTGTGGCTGGCATGACTAAATGCCAAAAGTACACGGAGTGCTGTTACTTTCCCACCAAGGTTGTCCCTATTTTTCTTGCATTTTTTACATGCTTTCAAACTGCTAGGTTGGCAGAAGCTGGAGCAAGTAATGGAAGCTCACTCTGTTACATGTCACTAGGGATTTGAACCACTGAACAGCCGACCTTTCTGATCAACAAGCTCAGTATCTTAGCCATTGAGCCACCACGTCCCCACTCTTTCATTTTAAGAACCTCCATTAGTTATCATAGTTTAAGAACAGATAAATATAGGAGAAATACACAGTAAACTATGAATATTTTTGTATGCTACATCTTTTTCTGAAATTGTAAGCATTCCTTATATCTTCTGTTAGGAATGTAAAACTAACAGTTGGATTGACAACCAGGATTGTTACTTTAAGTATTTAAACTTTAAATAAAGCTGAAAGTTTGATTGGCTGCTGCTTCCTCAAGCGGCCATAAGATGGAGCCAGAATCACTGGTAGATGCTGATTACTGTTGTTGAGGATTAGAAGTGCTGTGTATTAACCTGTGTGGATTTTCTGTGAGTTTTGTTACTGTTTGCAAACTGTTACCAAACTATATATTTGTTACTGGACTGTGATTATTGAATTATCCCTAAACTGAACTGTTTGATGACTGACTGACTTTACTGTATATGAATTCGGATTGATGGATGGACTTTGCATACCTCTATTTCCACGGAAGTAAAAACCTATCTTTCTACACAGTCTCTCTGTATTCTGGTTTGTGTGTTCTACAACAACACTCTCGCAATGCTTCGCTTCGCACTCATTCTCCTAATGGGAGGACTATTCTTAACATCTTTTACAAAATATTGCAAGTTAGCAGAACATGCAGGGTATGTGTGTCAAAATCTGCAAGGATACAAGTCCTGCAAGTGACACTTATTTATTTATTTATTCATATTTATATACCGCCCCATCTCCCTAAGGACTTGTCTTAATGATAATGACTTGCATTATCATCCTCCATATACCATCATGTTGATTTTGACAGATATATCCTACAGATGCCATTGGCACTACTACTAATTGGATAGTGATATAAGCAATATTTTACTTTAGCCAATCTATAGTCCAGTCTATCTGATAATTATGCAGAACCTTAATATGGAAGGGTGGAAAAGTTTTTAGTTTTAATGGAGGTTTAAGGTTTATATATATGCTCCCTTTAAAAGATATTCAAGGGGACAAATGATGAAAACAACAGTATGCAAAACAAGCCCCATCACCTTTTTTGTCTTTATTTAATAAAGTGGAACAAAAAAAAATTATGAAACAACAACAAAAGAAAAAAGAAAAGGAAAAGCAGTTGTTGTACACACACATAAAAGGAGCAGAGCTTCTATTGTGACTGTATAATGCTGCTTTCATTTTGATGAAAGGACTGAATCCTATAGAGGCTCCTTTGTATCAATTAATACTAAATATTTCAAACATTCAGAATCATGAATTGGAAAAAAAACGAATAAACCAAAGTTGCAAAAATGGCTTTCTAAGAAGCAGAAAACATATGATTGCACAAGTGACTACCTGAAGGATCCCAATATCAATTAATAAAGTTGTTATGACCTGTGGTTACAACAATAAACTTACAGATAGTCCTCAATTTACATCCACAATGGAACGTGAAATTTTGATTGCAAGCCATTGCAATTTAAGTTGAGGTATCAAATGATCAAACTCAATGTTACACATTATTATGATGATTGTAAAAACTAATCACTGTGGTCATAATGTGAATCACATGATCATTAAGTGAACCACATTGTCATTAAGCAAATCCATTCTCTTGAATGGGTGTGAGTTTTTGATTTTCTTTTTGCCAGAAACTGGCATACAAGTTGGTTGTCAAGTGCACAAAATGCTAATTATAACTTTGAGGACATGTGGTAGTTTTTTTCAAGTTGTCAAAACTTTAACCAACCATTAAACATCCAATTGTAAGTCTAAAACTACCTGTATCTATTTTAATTAATAAAGCTGAAAAAGCTACTATTTTGGTTCCCACTTCAGACAGGTGCACCTAAGTATAAAACAAATGGTGTTCAAATATTACTTACATAAAATAGATCTTACAGTTCCTGGATTAAATGGAGTCCATGTTCCTAAAACAAAGAAGAAAACATTACATGGTATGCATAGAAATAAGAACATCTCAAAGTGATAAATGAGTAGCAATTGAACAATTAAAGCTTATTAAAATAGTAATACTAATAAATCCTACCTCTCAATTATGTTCATAAATTAGGCAATAATTTACTTTTACATAAATTATCTTCACTTACTAAGAAAATTGGCTGTTTTACTCACTGTTCAATATTTCATTACAGTTTTTCACCAATAAAGTAAATATGAAATTAAATATATAAATATGGAAAATTTTTCCTCATATAATATATATTTTATATTAAATATATAAATATGGAATTTTTCCTCCTATATATTGTGTTTTAAGTTTTGTGTGTGTGTGCTTATTTTTTAAATACCATATTTTTCAGACAAGACGCACCACCCCCCAAAAGTGAGTGGAAAAGTCTGTGTGTTTTATAGACTGAATACAGGCCTGTTTTTGGTCTCCCAAAACCAACATGCATTCCATTTTTTTTGTCCCTGGCCCCCAGAAGTACTCTGCAGGCAAAAAATGAGCCTGTTTTTGGTAAAAATAGGACGCATTGCAGAGTGCTTCTGAGGGTCGGGGAGGGCAAAAATGGGATGTGCGAAGGCTAAAAATTATTTTTTCCCCCGTTTCCTCCTCTAAATCTAGGCACGTCTTATAGTTCGAAAAATACAATAATTAATATCTTTATAATATCCTTTTTACATTAAAAGCCATTTTAATAAGCTGTTTTTCAAAGTTTTTTTGCTCATTTTAGATGCTCTTTCTTTTCCCTATAAAAAACAACAAAGCAAACAACTCCCTTCATTGTTTATTCCTAGACAGAAAAAATAGATGAATATATATAGGCCTTGTCAAGATTACAAACACCAAAAAATATTAAACATAACAGATTTTAGCGGGAAGGCCCGAGGACTTTTCTAGTGAAGCGGAGGCCTCCCAGGCAGCTGGAAAAACATCGGAGGCTGCCGGGAGGGGCCGAAGACTTCCAGGCAACAAGAAAAACATTCCACAAGAACATACAGACTATAAGATTGATGGCACAAGAATATTCAGGACTATAAC
>JAEANM010003419.1:0-22433 GCA_017656035.1 Myanophis thanlyinensis
TATCTGCGGAACAGTGGTTTCCCTAGGACCTAGGACCTCCTTGATAACCATCGCCACCCCACCACCCCTGCCCTGGGACCTCGGCTGATGAAAATACTTAACTAGAAATATCAAATATCACCCATGTGAAAGACACAATGCATTACAAATCACAGTATTTCAGTATACTTTTCATCAATCTGGAAATAAAATATGATATGAATAAGATAAAGAACAGTTTGAGTTTTTCAAATACTCCTCAATTTGACAGCCTAATTTATACAGAGCATTTAGCTGACCATCCAAATCAAATAATGTGACTTCAGATGGCATACAAATATCTTCTACAACCCAGTGGAAAACAACATACCACATTAGAAACTAATTAAAATAATGATTAGGACTAAACTATTCTGTAACTCATTCAATTGGAAGTTTATTCATTGTGACCAAAAGGCCTGAAAAAAGAGCCAGGCCATAGCTGCTTTTCTAAAGGCAAGAAGATTCAGGCCCAACCATTTATTGGGGGAAGATTGTTCCAAAAGGCAGGTCCCAGCACTGAGAAAACACATTGCCAAGGTCCCAGAAGGTGAACTGGAGTGCGCCCTCACTTTTGGGGAGCCTTTGGGACAGGCAGGTACTCTTGGAGCACGCAGTCCTACTCTGGTCCTATGCCATCTAGAGCTTTGCAGATGATAATCAGGATCTTAAATTGTGCCCAGAATCTAAAACAGAGATTGCACTCCATCAGACAATCATGTTTTCACTCACCTATTTTACATTCTTCCTTTATTCTTAGTTTCACAGACTCAAGGATCCTTCTTCCTTTCCTTTGTCCTTTCCCATTTACTCAACTAGCATTCCAAATCATAATCTTCAACATGCCTTACTATAGTCATAAATTGCTGGCCTCATATTGCCTTGCATCAATCTAACATGATCAATCAAGGTTTTCACATAGCATTTTTAGTAAGATAGAGAAAAGACTGGTTTCCATACCATACACTACGGAGAACTTATCAGTTTGGGCACACTGGTGGCATTGTATCACAGATGCAATTAATGCCTAATTATGCCTTAAGCATCCTCAACCTATTCTGTGCAATTCAGAATCTGAAACTATTTTGCAGAAAATATACGGACTGCTTACTCCCACCAAGTAGTAGGCATGCGCAGATTGTTGAGACACCCTTAAGATATGTTTTTTAATATATACGGTATACCTTATGAATATGGCGATTGAGTATTGCCTAGAAAGTTTATTCTATCCTAAGGAGACAGCATCAAAGGTATTAAGTACACGTCAAAAGTACTAACTTTTGCCATTTCCTCCGCGATTAATGGGAGCTGTACACGTGGCACTACTCTTCCATTACTTTGGCTCTACTGACTGAGAGATATTGAGAAATATTCTTTCTGAGGCCGAAGCACCCTTGCGCTGTTGCCATGGCAACGGTTCAATAAAAATGAAGTCAAAGTGGCGCGATAATACGATTTCTCTCCGCATCAGAGGACCGTTGCTCTACTACCGTTTCTGTGAGAAAAATCCCTGCGTACTTTGCACTGATTTGAAAACGGTAGGGTTGAAAATGGAAATCCCGCTCAATTCAAGCTCGGGACTTGACGGACAGTTGAATGTTTCGGAAGTCTATGCGAGGCACTCTTACTCTGCATTTTCCTATATCTATCTTGTACGGCAACAACCAACCCAGTTTTGCCTCGGAGGTAACCGAGGCTCAATCCACGTGGTCCGGAGGGGCGGGCACAAGCAGGTCTTAGATGTGATTGGTTGCGCGCTTTCCCCTCTCACTTTCTGGCAGAGCCCTTCAGCGAAGAGAGCAAAAGTGATTGAGCCCGCGTGGGTACCTGGGTCGCGCGCCTTTCCCACAATGGCGCCTAACGGCGATTTAATGGGGGCCGCCGAAGATGTTGCCGATCAGGTGAGAACCTCCCCCTTCCGACTGAATGGTCTGGCCTGCTGTACTCCTTCCGCGAATGAGGGGAGCCCTACCATCTTTCCTCAGAGTAGGAGGGAGTGGTGCATCACGCCCATTTCGCTGACCCACCCCGTCGCTTTTTGCCCGCCTCGAAAGTGACGGGCCGCGGTGTACCCACGCTTGCCGGCAGCGGGGATGGAAGCGGTGGCGACGCTTTCTGTAGTGGGCTGACATAATTGGCTGCCTCTCTAATGAGACGAGGCGCGATCGTGGCCATTGAGGTGGGAATCATTAAGAGTTCCTTCCTTTTAAGTCTCCTGCCTGTTTTTTTCGGGAGGAGGAAGGAAGGGTGAACTTTTTCCCCACAGCTCTTACCCGCCTCCCCCTGCCTTCCTCCTGGAGTCCACACAGGTCGTGATTTCTCAGTGAGGCAGACGTAGGTGCGGAGCTTCTGTTTCACCCGGTCAGGATCGAGTCCCACTAAATGCTCCTGCCACGCGCGAGCTCCACCGAGAGTCCCAGTTTCTTTCCGGGTGTAATTTTAAAGAGCTGGTTCTCACCGTTAAAGGCCCATAGAGCAGGGGTCTCCCACCATGACAACTTTGAGACTTGTGAACTTCAACTCCCAGAATGGTTGAAGTTCACAAGTCTTAAGTTGCCAAGGTGGGAGACCCCTGCCATAGAGCACGCTAGCTTATTTACTCTCTTGAGGGCATATGCCCGTCCCATCAGATGAGATAGGACAGGTGCGTTTATTTTTCAAGTAACCCAAAGTGATAAGCACACATTCCTCCTGCTTGCTCCCCAACCTTGTAAGGTGGGTTGGGCTGAGATGATTGTCCCAAAGTCGCCCAGCTGACTTTCATGGCTAAGGCAGGACTCAAATTCGCTGCCTCCAGGTCCCTTCCATGAAATCTTGCCCTATAGTGGGACCTCAGAAGTGTGCCTTTTCTGTAGACCTTACCTTATAGATCACTATCCATGATTCAGCAGGCCCCCAACCATTTTAGCCTTGGGAAGGTCATTAAGACTTGGCTTTTTACTCAGACCCTGGGATAGAGTGAGGATATCTACAAGCTGATTGTGGGGCACCTCAAGGAGGTGACAGGCATTGGGGTTTTGCTTTTTTGCTTTTATGGTTTATGATTTGATAGTTATTGGGTTTTATTGTTGTAAGCTACTAAGGTGAGTAGCCGTACAAATCTTTTAAAGCAAAATAAAATTATTCCAAAATGAGATTTCAAAGTGTGTTAGGCACATTATCTTGGTTGTCTAACAACTGCAGTGTAAGGCAGAACATTGATACAGTCTGGTGCAAAGAGGATTGCTGCTTTCCTGAAGCTAAATGCATAACAGGTGAGCCTTTCTGGTTTGCACCTCATCCAGCTCTGCTAGTCAGATGTTATGGTGACTCCTTGTCCACTCTTGTGGTCTAGCTTATGCATTTGCCCTCTTTTAAGAGAGATACTGAGATTTTGCAAGGCATGTAGTCAATGCCTTATTTAGGCATTTTGTTTCAAATAGTTATGAAATTAAGTGCTGGAACTAACTGATACTGTCAGAGTTGCAGACTTCAGGAGTAGAAAACTGGTTCTTTTCTACAGAGCATCTTAAGTTAAAGCAATATATATTGTTCATTCTGACTTTTACCTTTTTTCACTGCATTCATGATATGAGCGAGAGACATTTTGGTGTAGTCACGGCTATGACATCAGGCTA
The DNA here is from genome assembly GCA_017656035.1 of Myanophis thanlyinensis. Lineage (NCBI taxonomy): Eukaryota > Metazoa > Chordata > Lepidosauria > Squamata > Homalopsidae > Myanophis > Myanophis thanlyinensis. The sequence goes on from JAEANM010003419.1 coordinate 3,636, forward strand.
GATACAAGGAGCCTGTGAATTCTATTCCTGCCTTGGTCACAAAGCCAGCTGTGTGACCTTGGGCCAGTCACACACAGCCCTGGGAAGAAGGCAATGGCAAACTACTTCCAAAAACTTGCCAGCTGCAAGGACTAGTCTGAGCAATCACCAGGAATAACAGACTTGAAAATGCTCTTGTGTCATGAGTGTATCAAAGGAGCTGCCACCACCAAATTGAGTTCAAGCTGCATCAGGATCATTTATCCATGTCTCCTGCATTTAGGCAATACTAAACTCATCTGTGCAGAAGTAATTCCATATACCACAATTGGACGTCATTTCATAAATCTAATTGACAGTGTGTGCTCAGTAGCAAGCACTCATTGTACCTTTACATGCTTTAATTACAGTGAGCATGGGAAAGTAAACTGCATATATAAGCATAGACTGAGATGCTTATTTACATTAATGATTATGAATATGGAACAATGTAAGGTGGTTTCAGTTTTTCCAGATGAATCTGCAACTAAAGAATGTGATACGAATGTTTATATAAATCTGCTTTAAATTAGATATGTCAATCTACTCTCAGTATATTTTTTAAAAAGATATCATTAAAAATATCTTTATAGATACACACATGTATTTCCACAGTGGAAGAGTTGTTCTCTTAATCTTTGGAGTCAACTTAGCTTGGAACAGATGCATTTAACTCAGCAGCATGAACAAAGCATGCTATATCTTGCTTTGAAGTCTTTGACAATCAGCACATTTTGAATATGAACAATTACACATTTTCTATGTTATTTTAAAACATATAATATAGGCCTTTCTTTAAAAAAAGGCATATACAATATTAATGCAAGACTAGTATATAGGTACAGTACAAGCATTCCTCGACATGGCCAGTTGCTTAGTAACCATCCAAAGTTACAGCAGACCCAAAAATACACCTACAATCCAGATTTGAAGACACCCTCCCCTCCCTTGGTCACCTGATTGCACTCTGGGTGCTTGGCAACTGGCCTGCATCTACTGTTTGGCTGTTTGCTGCATCCCATGGTCACACAACCAAAATTTATGATATTTTTTTTGCCAAAAACTGGTGTTTACTTCTAATTTCTCATTGCAGACAATGGGTTTGCTTAATGACCGTGGTGTCATTTTTAACCATGGTGATTTACTTAATGACCACCTTAAAAATTATGAAATTGGGTTGGACACACAATGACCTGCTTAATGATAGGCTTGACTTATTACCATAATTCTGGGCTTAGTTACAGTTGTAAATCGAAGACCACCTTTGATCTAAGTGCCCATGATCCATACTGATATTTCCTTCCATATTTAATGTAATTCTGAAGTTACTTTAAGAGGACAAGTTAGGGCTACTATTAAGCTTCACCTTTGAATTATGACTTTCAGTTAATTGATTAATTAAATTTATATTAGTTCTTTGTATTAATATTTGCATAATTAATATTGAGGTCCATTTTGTTCAAAACATTCCATTATGAGAGAAAAGCAGATTTAAAATTGTAATAAAGACTATATAAAAAAAGCAGGAATGCTTTATCTTAAATTGCACTTACCATCCAAATTGGGTTAAAAATAATTTCAAATACAAGTCATTTAATCAAAATGTTTCAAATTTGTTTGTCCAACTAAATGTCATTGCCATACTATTACTGGTGTGTTGCTATCAAGTGCAGACATTCAAGCAATCTGAATAAAAATGTATGCTGGGAGAAGATAAGTAGGAGCAGATTTCTAACAGGCTAGTTATTCTTAGAGAAAGCTTGTATAGTTAGTCTTCCACTTACAACCACAATGGAGCCCAAAATTTCCATTGCTAACCTAGATAGTTGTTTAAGTGAGTTGTGCCCCATTTTCTGATCTTTTTTGCCACAGTTAAATGAATCATTGCAGTTGTTAAGTGAATCATGTGGTTTTTAAGTGAATCTGGCTCCCCCCACTGACTGCTTATCAGAAGCCAGCTGGGAAGGTTACAACTGGTGATCACATGACCCCAAGACACTGCAACTGTCAAAAATACATGCCAGTTATAAAGCACCTGAATTTTGATCATATCACCATGTTGTGATGGTCATAAGTGTGAAAAATTGGTCGTCACTTTTTTCAGTGCCATTGTAACTTTGAATGGTCACTAAACAAGTGACTGTAAATTAAGGAATTACCTGTACAGAATGAAGTAACAGAACATTTATTTTAGGAGTTTCATGGCTGCAAGAAAAGTGAAACCACATCACAATAGTGAGTGGGGAAAATGTATGTTTCTATTAACATGGATTGAAGAGCATATTGATTTTACGCTGTAAGATAGAACTATATAGGCTTTGTTTTCTGAGTTTAATATTTGACCAAGCTGAAACAACAATGGGTATAATTATCAGTATTAAAGAAAGAAAATAAATTCTGATTATCTGTCCATCCATCCATCTCTATCATGTGTATGCTGCAATCCTCACAAGGTTCTGAGCCCATTTCTCATTCCCATATTTCACAAATCATAATTTTGAAGATAATTCTTTTAAAGAGTTTATTGCTTTCAAATATTATACAAACAGTCAAAGTAAGTGTGTATGGAGACGTCTGTATAAATCTGGCACTGAATAACAACATAGAGATAGATGAACATATTAAGAAGAGCAATTCTCAGTGGTTCAGAAATATAAACTCTTCTACTCTTTCATCATGTTCTTTTAATGATCCAACTTTGAGACCTTGGATTTAAAAAAAAAACCTCAATGGTATCAGTACAGGAATTGTATGATTTCAAATGGAAACCCACATGCATTCTTGTACCTATTATGTGAATTCATTCTTTATTATAGTGATAAATGTTGAAATTTCCTTTGCTTACTATAAAGATTAGTTTATAACCAACTGAAAATCTTGGAAATTCGGTAAAAAGGCAAATCAATGAATAAATATGTTACCAGCAATATAGTACTGTTGACTTAAGAACTGAGCAAAAATAGTTGCTCTCTGGATTCTGGATAGGAGCCCACAAGTTACATAACTGGCTTTAGATAAATCACAGATAAGTGAATATATTCAGTCCTTTTATCAGACCCTGCAGATCACTATTTAAAGAAGACAATTGGTGTCTAAGGAAACAGAGTTTTAAATAAAGCAATATCAAGTAGAGCAACTTTTTTGAAATCTGATTATTTCCTAGCTCAATGTTGTATATTCAGATATTTGTAAATGCTGGTTCTTTTGTTCACACAGTCCGATTTTGCTGGATAACAAATGTCAAAATAAGCAATTTATTTTGAATCAGAAGTACAGCTAGATTAAAACAAAATTGTCTGATTTGAAGGCACAGCTAAATATATTATTTTTTTGAAAAAAGAAAGACTTCCTGAAATGGTTCATTAATTAGAGTAAGGAATTAAAGTATAAATTTCCTTCATGATTTCTGCTCACTAAGGCAGATGGCAAATACCATGCACAAAGATATATATAGTGCTATTAAAACTATATTCTACACTGAGTTCATATTCACTTTATTGATAATTATTGAATAATATTTGAGATCCTTGATAGAACAAAGCCAACCATGTTAATCAGCAATTGGAAACAGCTAATCTGAAAACAATGGACTTAGAAAGTAATGAAAAGAAAATCAGGGTGGATAAAAATCTGATTTTTTTAAAATAAAAAATAAACACTTTTTATTTAAATTGGATTTTTTATTTTTATCACATTTATTTTAATAAAATGCTTTTGGAGTAAAAATCTAAAAATAGTTTTCTATTTTAGATACATTAATAATTTAGTTTATTCAGCATGAAATAAAGCTTAGTTTTGTAGCATGAGGCTGTATATTCTGTAATATTGGGACTGTCAGTGAGTCAACAGTGGGTCAAAGGAGGAGCTGCTGTGGGACAGAGATGACAGCTGCTCTTTAAAAATTATGATTTAAATTGAGTTAATTTAAATTAAGCTTTTTTACTAGTGATTTAAATTATGATTTAAATGGACTTGATTTAAATCAAATCCATCCTGAAGAAAATCAAGACTTAAGTAGTCTAATTGTTAATTAGACAGCCATTGATTCCAAAAGTCAAGCATTCAGGACCTACATGCTTTTTGTACTGGATATACAGTATGTGTCTGTCGACTGGATCTAAGAACAATATAATACTCAGTATTGGAGCCAATTATATATTATTGCATCTTGTGTCCTATATACTGATATAATCTGCATATACAACAAGTCTGTATCTGAGTTACTACACTTTGGGGATACTAATTCAATACTATAAACCAGCATGCAGAATTGCATTTAGCTCTAAATAAAAACGGTAGGTTAGTATTCATATTTTGTAGGAAGGAAATACTGAAACAGAATGAAAAAGAAATAGCAAAAATCAGCCAGAGGGTATTGGGTTTTTTTAATTGGCAATTTTAGTTGTGATAAATGAAGGTTAAAATCCATAGAGATGAGAGATGGCCTGACTCCCATAGTATCTTTCCATCCAAATTTGATATCTCTGCAATCTTTGTTCCTTTTTGTTTTGTGTTGGTTTCTTATTCTAAATATTTATAACAATTTCTAACTATCCAGTTATCTCTAGGAGTCAGATAGATTACAAATTTAATAAAGAAATATCATCATCATCTTGCTGTGAAAATGAGCCAAAACACCATCAGTATATTTTGATTTTATTTCTATTTGCTTGTACTCTGTTACATCACCTTATTTTAAGTACACATATTAGAAGGGGCAACAAATTATTCAGGTGAAATAGAAAAAAAAGAGTAGTTGGTAGTTTAGCTTTAGTTTGCTTCATTCAGCTGTCTTCATCTGTTGAGGTGTTGTGACCTTTTTCTAATCTTAATACTAATCAAGAGTAAAACTTAATACTAATCAAGAGTAAAACTGTTTTCTGCATCTATAAATTAAGCAAGTGTAATTGCTTTTTAATGCTCAAATATCCAAAAATCCCTTGACCAACTTCATTATTAAAATTGTCTTCTCTTCTTATGGTTCTCTAATGCTATTCCCCTCTCCCCTATTCTTCTAGTTCTTGCGTGTGACAAAGCATGTACTACCTCATCTAGCTCACCTCTGCCTAATCAGCACATTTTTGGAAGATGGCATCAGGATGTGGTTCCAATGGAATGAGCAGCGGGACTACATCAACATATCTTGGGGAAGCGGTGTACTTTTAGCCACACTTTTTGTGTTAATCAATATGTGTGGACAGCTGGGTAAGAATTCCTCTAATGGTGGCATTAGGAAGAATACTGACAATGAGATGGTATCCTCCATTAATTTGATGCAGAAATTGGGGCCAGGTTTGAATTGTTTTTTTAATTTTTAGGATGTATTTTGCTTGTGTCCAAGAACATTTCTCTGAATGTAAACTAGACTGTTCTCTCTTATTGCTAGTGAATTTCCATGTCTGTATTTGTGAGAGAACAGGATGAAAATAGAAGGCTTGGGAAAATTGTACTGGCAATAGCAGTTAATTAGAGGAATTTCCCTACCCCTGCCTTCAGTTTGCTAAAAAGAATCAGTATTTTGCTGTAATAGAATATTTGCACAATTCATTTAAAATGTTCAAAATAACACTAAAGTGATGGATAGAGTGTTCGACATGAGAAAAAAATGAGACACTGTAAATTATCTCTGTATTTTATGTTCTTGGTGCATTTCTTTTATTGTTAGAAAAGGTACTTTTTCCATTTTAACTTAGTATGTGCTTGTCCTAGCTAGAAAATTTGTATCTATGCATACAGGTAGTCCTAGTTTAACCAACCTAACTAGGATGAATTTTCATTGCTCAGTATAGTGGTCCTTAGACTGAACATTACATGATGATAGTTTAGTGATGATAATTCCAATATTCTTGCTTGTAGTCATTAAGCCAAGATAATGCCATTTTTAGGGTTAGGGTACTTCTGCAATCATCTCTGCTTCAATTACCTTCCACCTGTATCTTCCTCCATCTATTCCTTTTTGGCTACTCTGCCAACTACCCCAACCACCCCCAGCTGACCTTTAGCCATCTTTCTCCACTGCCGTCACTCCCCCATCCACCTCCGCTAACAGACTCCTGACAGGTTTGTGTCATTTCAGCAGTCTCAACCTATTACACATTTCCATGTGTACACCTGGTCTGCCTGCCAGGGCTGCACATACCAAGATGTGTCTTATTGCTTCCCTCCTCCTGTAAAGCCTCAGAAAGGGATATCAGCTTTCAAAGCCTCCTGGCTGATTCTCAAGGACTCCTTCTGATGCACACTCTGCAATTCACATTGAAAGTGTTCTTGAAGAACTGGCCTGTGCGGCTTTGATGAGGTATGGAGAAGAGCCCAGCATTGACACCTACCCACAGGCCCTCTGTTCACTCTGCACATAGCAGAAAAGCATAAATCCCCAGCTGCCCCAGCCCAGCAACACACCGACCACAGCTTAACACAGTGGTGAGAAGCCCCAGCCACTCCAGCCCAGTGTAGCATGAAGATGCAGCCACCCTTGCCACCATCTTGTACTCAGGTCCCTGCCATCCTGTGCTCCGCCACCCCAGCTGACTGTCAGTCTTCTTGCTTCCTGTGCTGATGAGACACACACAGCCTGGCTCTTCACTGCTGGCCATGCTTTCCTTCCAAGGTCTTGTGAGGAAACCCCCTTGGGAAGAAGGCCTTGTGAGGCCAGTAGTTGCCTGATGGGGCCAGGCCAGGTGTGGTTAGTCAGCAGAGGGAGAAAGATGGTGAAGGTTAATTGGGGGGCATCAGAATAGAGGGCAACCAAAAGGGCAGAAATGAGGCAGGAGATACACAGATGGAGGAGCTGAAACAACTCCGCCTGCTGCCAGATGCCTGAATTTTGATCATGTGACCACAGGGGCACTGCAATGGCCATACCTTGAGGACTGGGCATAACTATCATTTGTTCAGAACCACTGTAACTTTTAGTGGTCACTGAATGAATGTTTGTTAAGGACTATATATTGTTCACACTTAGTACCACTAAGTGAATTAAAGCTTAGTCCAAAATATCAGAACAAAACTGCAGTCCTTAACTGAACTCAGATCTGTGCTCCAGCATGAAGCTGATTGCAGAAAAGTGGATTAATTTAAGTTGTCCTGAGTTTCTTGGAAGAAGAGTAGGTTAAAAAATAATATGTTTAATGACTATTCAAAGTTATGATAGTGGTGAAAAAAGTGACTTACAACTGGTCCTCAAAATTGTGGCATCCTCTTGGTCATGTGATCAAAATTTGGGTGCTTGTCAACCATGTATTTATGATGGTTGAAATATCCCAGCAACCATGTGATTCACTTAACGACCACAGTAAAAAATGATTGCAAAATCAGGTGCAAATCACTAGACCATGGCATTCCTTAGCAATGGAAGTTGTCCTAATAGTGTTGTATGTTGAAGACTTTCTGTAGATTAGGGGTGTCAAACCGGCGACCCATGAGCCAGATGTGTCACACACAGGCCACGCCCACCCCAGCTCTGTGAAGGGAAAAAGCCGTGAAACATCACCGCTCTGAGTCCCTTGGGAGATGGGGCGGTATAGAAATCTTGATATTAAATTAAATTGATGGCAACCTGTGAGTTTGACACATGTACTATAGATGGTCCACAGTCAATATGAAACAAAATCAATGTGAGAAGATAATTTATTTGTAGATCTTGAAAGCAAAAAATATTAATAAAGCTATTTAAAGCTAAATATAGGAAAGAACCATGAGAGAGATAGTTTCTGTATTTTAATTTCATGGAACATTAGTTTCCTGTTACCAACATTACTTTTTTTTCTCTTTTAGCTGGATGTGTGCTTGTCCTAGCAAGAAAGTTTGTTCCTTATGCATGCTTTGGCCTTTTTGGAATTATTTTTATGCAGGTAAGTTGAAAATTACACAGAATAATATCCAAATCCCACAGCCAGAATGTATGCTGCAATTTATTCACAGGATTTGGTCTATACTCCATAATCACATTAGAATATATAAGGACTCATACAGACTTCTATACTTATTGTGAACATCTATAATATTATAGCTATCTGTATAATTATTACTAAAAATCTAAATAAAGTTACCAACTAACTTTGGTTAATACATGTTAAATAATCAATTGACAATGTTTTTTCCCTACAGTTTCTGGATATTTTGGGGGTGGGGGAAGAATGTATACAGAATATTTTTGTCATGATTCTTGTGATTTCTGAGTTCCTTTTACTTTCATTATGTGAGAAATAATAATGTCAGAAATATTGTGCAAAACAGTATGCTGCTAAGAACTGGAGATAACTTTGCTAGTCCTCTTCTCAGGAATACACTGCTCAAAGAGAAATAAGGAAAGGATTTCTAAATTGTGGAAAATAAGAGGCCACTGACTGCAAAGGAGAGAATGGGGTATGGTGTTTGCATACTAAGTCCAAATATATAAGGTAAAAACAGAAGGGCTCTCTTGTACAATAGCAGTAGCTGGAAAAAGCAGGGTCTTGAAGATGGTACCACCTGCAGCTGCTTTTGTGAACAGAGCATTTTGTTCTTACCTTGCATATATTTGATCTGCATGTACCATTAGGATGATTTTTGCTGTCTCCTATGCTTCTTTACTCTTTGTCCCATGAATATTTACTGGAATTAATAAATCCCATTATCTTTAGGATGCCATCAGGCTCATTATTAGCAGATTATTATCATAGCCTTTTTAAATTTCTCATACCGTGATACTGCTGGGTTTTTTTTTTTTTTGCACTGTAGTCTCTACTTTTAAATTTCCTAGAAAAGCATTTCAGACATTTCAAATTCTGTTAACTGAAAATTGAATGCTTATATAAAACCAGTATCACATAATGGGATGCATTTATAAATTGTTGTTGAAATATGACAAAGAGAGAAAACAAATTAAAAATTATCATAAAATGGATGCAAAATTTGAGAAATAATTATAATGGACCAATAGGAAGAGCTATAGAAAAAATATTAAAATTTATTCCAAGCTACAATTTAAGGGAAAATTGGTATTAAATGTTCTACAGATGGTCTTTAACATTGTCAGTGATTGCCAAGATAGATAAAGCAAAAAACGATAAATGTTGGAAATGCCATAACACAAAAATCATTTTATAACATGAGATAGTCATGCAAAAAAATCTCACAAAGTATTGGAAAAAACTGCATGAAAAATTATTTTAAAACATGTTTTTACTAAGCAGAATCCTAAAAAACATAAATCAAAATTATTTAGCAAGATACATTTTGATCACAGCGAGAATCAGCCTACTATAATATTGGAAAATAGATATCTTGGGTATGATATTGGATTGGTATACCAATATTGGAGAATATGTGGCAATGGCAAAATTGCCATTATATATCCACAATATATGTTTACAGATACTTTACAGAGCAAGGCAGACTTAAATGTCTTGCATACCTTTTCTTAGGATTTAAACAAATTAAAAAAAGTGACTAGTGACTATATATATAAAGTTCAAATATCTAAACAAAGTCATAGTTGGCAGCAAAAGGGGAAGATGCAATCCACTTTTTCTTTCTATTTTTTTATTTAAATAGTATTTTGGTGTCATTTTTTTCCTTTGCTCTGCTTTCTTTGCATTCAGTTTGCTTTTTCGTACTCTTTGTATTTCAACACTTTAATAATTAATACATTTAAAAATTTATTCCCCCAAAAAGAAACAAGTGTAGTATAATGGTTAAGGTGTTGCACCAGCAGTAGCTCTCCCAACTGCTTTTGATTGAGCTACTGTGCTTCTGAACATTTAGAAAAATAGGGGATGCCAGTTTATTAGCCATTTCAAGGATGACCAGCCGAAGATGAAAGAATCAAGCCTAAATCAGATATGTTGTATGAATGTGTCCAGTTAACATGCATACTTATACTTTGATAATGAAAAATGGTTCCTATTCTAAAAGCAAATACATGAAATCCTGCAATAATTGTTTATAGCTATTCAGCCAAAATGGTAATTGGTGTCCACATAGTTACTGTATTTTTTGCACTGTAACACGCACCGGATCATAAGAAGTACCTAAGTTTAGAGGAGGAAAACAAGAAAAAAAATAGTTTTTGGCCTCCGCACCCGTTTTTGGCCTGCAGAGTGCTTCTGGATGCCAAGGAGGGCAAAAACAGGAGCCATGGAGGCCTCCGGAGGCCAAAATTGGGCCTGTTTTTGGCCTGCATAGTGTGCCTGGACACAGGGGAGGCTGAAAATGGGATGCGCAGAGGGTTTGGGAGGCCGAAAACTGGCCTGTATTCGCTCTATAAGACAGACATTTCCACCCACTTTTTTTTTTGGGGGGGGGGGGACTGCGTATTATAGTCCAAACAATATGGTACTATCTCCCAGCATCTGTTTGTTTTTCAGACAATTGTCTACAGTATTTTATGGGACCTCAAGTTCTTAATGAGGTAAGTGAAGTCCTAAGGCACTATCTGTTCTGCCCAAGGAAAACTGGCTACATATTTTGGCAGATTCCCCATCCATGTATTCATATAATGCAAGGGTGCTAATTTTAATTAAAGTTAAAAAGTTTGTGTTTGTAAATTTGTGCCTGAGAAGAGCTTTGTTGCCAGACTGGTGATAAAAACAAATTACTGTGAAATGAATGGGAGAGCTGGATTGATCTAGCCCCAAGATAGCAGTTTGGTGATACACAGCTCAGTGACTGAGTGGAACTTGATCCAACTGCCTTGTGATTTTTGCTCTTCAAATGATTTTCTCTAGAAGTTCCTAGCTAAATTCTGTTTGAATCCTTCATTTAACACTTGAATTAAATGTTTCTATGAGCCCCTGCCTATTGAAAGAATGTCAACACTGAGAAATAAAGTGTCCAAAGCATCTACAGCTGAATTTTTTTTACCTTTAACTCTTGAATATATTAAGATTATTGACCAAACTTGTGAAAAGTTATGGTTCCTTGTTCTGCTTTCTGTTATGGTCCAAATGAATCAGTCTGAGTCAGTTATAAGCCAAGATAGTAGGAGAGTTGCTAACCAGAATTCTTGGACACAATAGTCTTCAGGACCATCATAATAAATGACCAGGGCAATTCAGAAACATCAGGATCCCAATAAGCATCCTTCCAAGGACATATAGTGATTAATCAGGGGCATCCATTATAGAAGAGTTTCCTCATTGCTTGGCTAAATGAAGTCAGTGGTTGCCAGGAAAGAATGTATTTCTTCCCTCCTTGGATTTCTATAGTTAGAAAGTGGGAGATTCTCATAATGTTTCAGCAGAGTTCAAAGTGAATGGGCATCTAATCCCCAGGGAGAAAGAAAGAGAGCTTAATCTACTTGTCCAGCTTTCAAGAAATATTTACATATTAAATATGTGGTAGCTTTGCTGATTCCCAGAATGGAATTCTTAGTGGCAATACCATCTAGCATGGTGTCACGTGACATCAGGCTGGCCACCTGACTGCAGAAATGTCTTCAGACACCTCAATGACTGGCTCAATGGATTTCAGACAGATATGAGCACTGCCCCTTATTGTCAGCAACAACTAGTGGAATAAAATCTGCAGAGGCTCCTTTACCTTTATACTGTCTAGGCCAGAACTACATATTTTACTTAGTGATAAATGCTATACAGGGAAAAAAAAAACCATAAAACTCTTCACAATAAACATTATGTTAGAAAGTAATAAAAGGTTACTAGGGAAAGTCTGTCTAGGTGCCAATATTACTTTGATACAAATTATGACATTTGATACTTCCATTCTGGCCTGAAGAATGATACTAGGTCCCCCTCCTCTCCCCATTCTTGTTTGTAGGAATTTGGCTCTTGGGGGTGGATTGCTTTTGTTACTTGCAGAATCTCGCTCTGAGGGGAAATCTATGTTTGCTGGAGTTCCTACTGTGGACGATATCTCACCACGGCAGTACATGCAACTTGGCGGCCGGTTACTCCTTGTTCTCATGTTCATGACACTCCTGCATTTTGAACTCAGTCCTTTCACTGTGAGTGGCATGTCATTTTGTTTATTTTCTGTCTAAGGCATTGTCAGGTAGTCACTCTACAAGTATATAGTTTACAATCATTTGTTCAACAACTGGCCAAAATTATGATATCACTGAAGAGACTTACAACCAGTCCCCAATGCTCTCCTCCCCCCTGCTGCCGGTGATCACGTGAACAAAATTCAGACACTTGCAGCATCCATCGTTGCTTGGATAAAACTCCCGACATCCCATTCTTTCCTCATTCTCAGGCGTTGTGCTCTTCTTCATCTTTACTCACTCGCACCTTCCTTTCCTGGCCTCCCCTGAATGTAAACATGTCTACCTCACGGTCTCTTTCTCTGCCCTCCGTGCATTCACACCAACGCATTCTAAACCACCTTTCCCTGGCTTCCCTGCATTTGCAATGCATGCACTCCACACCCTCTTTCCCTGTGCTCATAGTCCATTGCAGCACCCTCAAATTCATGCACAGCCTGCACCAAGCTTCACCCGACCCTCATCTGTGACTCCTTTCCCTTCCTGCTTAATGACCTATGTGTTACAATGTTTATAGCATCCCAGGGTCATGTGATAACCATTTGTAATCTTCGCAGATGGCTTCCAACTAAGCAAAGCCAATGGGAAAATTCAGATTTGCTTAATGACCACATGATTTGCTTAATAGCTGCAGTGACTCATTTAACAACTGTAGCAAAAAAAGGTTGGAAATGGGCTGAAATTTTGGGCTCAATTATAGTCTTAAGTCAAGAACTACCTGTAATATTACTCATGAATTAACTTCAAGACTAATTGGGTATTTCAGTTTTAAGCAAGTGTTCTCAGCCAGTGAATTGCAATTGCTGACTGGTTTATAAGTCCAGGCTGCTCCAATTCTAGTAGTGGTGAGACAGGAAGAATCTTCTACAACAGGGGTCCTCAATACCCAGGCGGCGGCTCATGACTGGGTTGTGGCCCGTTCAGAAGTGAGCTGTGCAAGTGCACACATGCAGCTCCACCCATGAGAAACAGGTGCACACAGTTGCATGAGCTGCTCACACAGAACCATCCCCTCTCCTCCCACATCGATCCACCAAGCTGGAATGCAATAGCCATAGCACTTACAGTCCTCTCTAAGAGGTTTACAGAGTCACCATATTGCCCCCAAAAATCTGGGTCCTCATTTTACCTTACTCGGAAGGATGGAAGGCTGAATCAACCTTGAGCTGGTCAGGATCGAACTCCTGGCAGAATTAGCCTGCAATACTGTATTCTAACTATGTGCCACCACGGCCCACGTAAAGGTTGGGGACCCCTGCTCTAGAACGTAAACTCCAACTGAATTTTGATCCTATCCTATGACTCTTGTTAAAACATCATTAGCATTTCCTTATTTCTTTCCAAGGTCTGTATTAGAGTGATGTTAGATGTTAGATATTAGATGACTCCAGAGTCATCATCACACTTTGCTGCTGGTACACAATTTCAGAATCTCATAAAAATAATGAAACATATTAATATTTATGGCTGTAAAATTTTATTTTAAAGCATCTGAATTTCAAAATGGTTTAGAACCATTGCATTACACTTTGTCCTTAACATTTACAGCAAAACTATAGTAAATCATGTGATTGATACATATATCAATACACACATACAAACAAAATTATATAAATATATACATTTCTGGCAAATTGAAACCCTGAAATTGTATCTTTAGTATATTTTGGACCTGGGGGAAAAATTGCCATTAAGGCAAAAAGTTGTAAGGAGCTAATATACTACATTTGTCTTTTCCTTTCCCAGATTTTCCAAGATATTTTTGGCATGGCTCTTATCATTTTGGTAGCCATTGGCTTCAAGACCAAACTTGCTGCTCTTACTCTGGTCATCTGGCTTTTCATTATCAACCTGATCCAGAATGCTTTCTGGCATATCCCCAGCTACAGTCCCCTTCATGATTTCCTCAAATATGACTTTTTCCAGACCATGTCTGTCATAGGTGGCCTGCTGCTTGTTGTGGCATTAGGACCTGGGGGAGTTTCCATGGATGAGCACAAGAAGAAATGGTGAAGATGGATTCTACTGTATACAGTTTAGTGGGAGGGAGAGGGAGGGTTGGGAAGAAAAAGGGAGAGGAGATAAACTGCTTTTACAACCTGTGTAATCTTTGACTCTTGAGATTTATCATAGTTCACAGTTGCCTTATCAGGATAGGAAAGCTTTTGTTTTCCACCCTGTTTGAGACATGTAAATTAAAATCAAATTATATATGCATATATCTTTTGGTTTTTAAAATTTCCACCTTCAAAATCCCACAACTTCCTGAAGCATTTTTTTAAAAGAAGAGATTATACCATATTATTCAAATGTCTCTTCGGACAGGAAAAATTAAAAATGACACAAGCCACTTTAAATTGTGGGAATAATAAAACAGGAAACATTCAAATAGAGGCACTTTTTACATCATCTGTACCATCTGTTGTTTTAATTTCCTGTCTGTTTTCAAAATACAGATAGAAGACTTCATGACTATGCCTGCATTTGTTGCATTAGGTTAATAAGTGATCACATATTATTGAATAAATTACTATTGGCTAATCAGGGTCAGAAATAAGCCTGATTCAGCTTGGAGCACAGAGAAAAAAATGCTCCCACTCCACATAAACATTCATGGGAGGGACAATTGAACAGAAATTCAAAATGTTACTGCATGCTCCATTCTAAGCCCTCTTCCACATCTCTGAGTGAACCACGTGCCATCTGCCTTGTGCTTCCCAGTGTACATACATCAGTGGTGCAATTGAACTGACTTCACTACTGCTTCAGGGTGCTCGCGCTTGGTGGTACTTTAAACTACAAATTTTCCATTCCAGAGGCTTCCCAGATGATTGGGGAGGCTGGTGTGTGTGTGTGTGCAGAACAGCTGTTCTGCATGACCCAGGTAAGTAAAAAACTAAAAAAAATGAAGGGAATGTAAGCAAGAAAAGAACAAGGGTAGGTGGGACGACCCAAACTGTCAGGAGCAGATGGGCGGGGCCAAGCTTCGTCGCTACTACCCGTACGGCAGAACTGGTGCATCCCGGCTGAATTTCACCACTGATATACACATACATAAATGCCACATGAAAACAAACACATACAGTACTGGATCCACCTTGATACCTATATATATGCACCTGCCCCAATTAGGCCCTCACATATAGGTGAAACAAAAAATTAGAATATGCAAAAGTTCATTTATTTCAGTAATGCAACTTAAAAGTTGAAACTAATAGATGCAAAGCAAGATAGTCAAGCCGTGATTTGTCATAATTGAGATTATGGCGTACAGCTCATGAAAACCCCAAATCCACAATCTCAGAAAATTAGAATATTACATGCAATCAATAAAACCAGGATTTTACATAGAACAATATCTGACCTCTGAAAAGTACAAGTATGCATATGTACTTAGTACTTGGTTTGGGCCGCTTTTGCAGCAATTATTGCCTCAATGTGGCGTGGCATGGAAGCTATCAGCCTGTGGCACTGCTGAGGTGTTATGGAAAACCAGGATGCTTCAATAGCGGCCTTCAGCTCTTCTGCATTGTTCGGTCTCTCATCTTTCCCTTGGCAATGCCCATAGATTCTCTATGGGTTTTAGGTCAGGCGAGTTTGCTGGCCAATCAAGCACAATAATCCCACGGTCACTGAACCAGGTTTTGTGCTTTTGGCAGTGTGGGCAGATGCCAAGTCCTGCTGGAAAATGAAGTCGGCATCCCCATAAAGCTCATCTGCAGAAGGAACATGAAGTGCTCCAAAATCTCCTAGTAGATGGCTGCGTTGGCCCTGGACTTAATGAAGCACAGTGGACCAACACCAGCAGATGACATGGCTCCCTAAATCAATGCAGACTGTGGAAACTTCACACTAGACTTCAAGCATCTTGCAGTGTATGCCTCTCCATTCTTCCTCCAGACTCTGGGTCCTTGGTTTCCAAGTGAGATGCAAAAGTTGCTCTCATCAGAAAATAGGACTTTGGACCACTGAGCAACAGACCAGTTCTTTTCTTTAGTAAGACGCTTCTGACATTGTTTGTTGTTCAGGAACGTCTTGACAAGAGGAATACATTTGAAGCCCATGTCCAGGATCTGTCTGTGATCAAGATCTGTGACTCTTGATGCACTGACTCCAGCCTCAGTCCACTCCTTGTGAAAGTCCCCAACACTTTTGAATGGCCTTTTCCTGACAATTCTCTCCAGGCTGCGGTCATCCCTGCTGCTTGTGCACCTTTTTCTTCCACACTTTTCCATTAATGTGCTTTGATACGGCACTTTGGGAACATCCAACTTCTTTTGCAATTACCTTTTGAGGTTTTCCCTCCTTATGGAGGATGTCAATGATGGTTTTCTGCACAACCGTCAGGTCAGCAGTCTTTCCCATGATTGTGCTTCCTACTGAACCAGACTGAGAGACCATTTAAAAGGCTCAGGAACCCTTTGCAGGTATTATGGCTTACTTAGCTGATTAGAGTGGGACACTTTGAGCCTAGAATATTGAACCTTTTCACAATATTTTAATTTTCTGAGCTTGTGGATTTGGGGTTTTCATGAGCTGTACTCCAAAATCATCTCAATTATGACATGGCTTGAACTATCTTGCTTTGCATGTAATGAGTATCTCATATATTTCATCTTTTAAGTTGCATTACTGAAATAAATGAACTTTTAAATGATATTCCAATTTTTCAGGTTTCACCTGTATACACACAGAGGCAACCTTTTTTTTATCCCTTTTACAGAATATAATACTCTCTCCTCTTGGAGCCACTAGTGGCAAAGGAGCTGAAAAGAATTTCTGAAACCATGCTCTGCAGGCTTTCTCTGGCTTATTAACTGACAGCACACAATTTAGTTGCACTAAGAGACTGGATAAATCTATATTGTAAAGTTTGCACCTCAAGTGATAAAGAGGTTTGCTAAACTTTAATTGAACTGGGATTGGCCTACCAGAGCACATCTAAAAACAAATTAGATTGTTTGAAAAGTATTGTTGAGATGGTTCTTTACAAATGCTATTGGGAATCATAACTGATAAGCAGTGAGCAATTTTTGCTCTCTCTTCCAAAGTTAGTTTTAAAAATAGTTTGTAAAAAAGGAAATCATCTTATGTACATCATTCCTAACTACCGGTATTCAATTCTACATGAACAAAAATGATCAAATATCAATTAAAGAATTCCCTTTGGAAACAAAATTAGACTGAATGCCTGTAACCTTAATCTGAACAGGTTTTTTTTAAACGTTATGTTCAATAAATTTTATCACACCCAATTTTTGTAAAAAAAAAATGCTAAACCCAGTTGCCTGACGCAGCCTAGGATTTTAGATAATCTGAGAGAGCCATTTTGGTGTGGTTAAATTACCAGAAATTACATGGGAGATACTGCGAGTTCTAAGCACAAAGCCAGTTGAGTGACCTTGGACCAGTCACTTTCTTTCAGCCTGGGAAGAAGGCAATGGCAAACTTCTTCTGAAATCTTGCCGAGAAAATTAAATTTCTGTTAATCCAAGCAGTCGCCAGGACTCCAAAAGAAAACCCTACAAACCCTTCACCAGTCTTAGTTCCTAACGAAATGCACGCCGGAGGATAGCTGTAAACATAATTGGATATTGAAGATACAAATAGTTATCTGTATAATGAAAGTTCCTCAACTAGAGGAACATTTCGGATTCCAAGACAGCAACGCTCCGAATTGCTCTACGGTATTTCCAAAAGGTACGTCTTCACCAACTCCTCCTCTCCCCGGGTTATTTGACTACAATTCCCATAATCCCAGGGATCTCTTCGAACGTGCCTTTGTTGCCCAAAGGATTCAAAGAACTACCTCCTCTCGGACCAAGCGCCTGTACGCTTGCCTACGGAAGCGACCCACGGTACTCTCGCGAGGAGAAGCCACGCAAAAACTGAATTCGGCGCCGGCAGCTGGATCGGGAGTCAAGCTGTTCTGGCGCGACTTGATGATACAATCCGAAAGAGGCGGAGCCAAAAAGAGAAAGCGAAGGGACGGGGAGGTTAGTGGACGAGTGCCCCCCCCCCCCGTCCTCCCCACCCGCCGTTTTCCTTTAGGATTTCCCTCCTTAAACCGGCGGGGCCATATTCGGATAGAAGTCAGACAGGTTCCTCTCCATTCTTGACATGGCCTGGCCTTAACACCTCCGCCCCCACCGCCACATTTTTTCGGGATCAACAGAATGAGAATCCTTCCCAGAACAGTAGGCTCTTTATTGTTGGGCGTGTAGACCCCACATTGGGTGGCACGACTGTTGCTCATTTCCTATCCTTCTGATGGCTGTGAAGGTGGTGGTGGTGGGAAGTTTGCCTTGCTTGTGGGGACTGCTTCGTGGACGCGTACTACAGATAGGAACTTTCCCCACACTAATGTCCCTTGTCCTTTGCATTACAGTACCCTGATTACCAACCAATTGGTCATGTTGGGAGTTGTACTCCCACCTTTCTGAAGTGCCTGAAGTAAGTGGTGATTACTTTACGTCAGGATTCACAACACAATGTGTTTCAACTGTTAGTTAAAGATGTAGAAGCTGCATTTGAGCCACCAGCTAAACTTGCTGATTGTGAAATTGTTTATAAACCCTTTTTTAATAAAATCCCAAATATTATGCTAATATATAAAACTATAATGGGAAAGACTGTGGAATGTAAACTGTGGAATGTAAACTGTAAACTGACATTATCGAGCGCTTATAAGGAAAACCAATACAAAATGTTTTACCATTGGCACTATTCACCAGCAAGACTAGCTAAAATGTACCCAAATATGAATCCAGGATGTTGGAAGTGTAGCAGTAAAG